>PVJS01047154.1:0-15556 GCA_004027185.1 Glis glis
GGGGAAGAGGTTTGGGTGAAACCTCGCATCTGTACCGAGCATGTACAGAATTTGTTTTCCTTTCCATTGTTCCTTAAACAATATAACAACTATTTATATATCTACCTTCTGTACCGAGCATGTACAGAATTTGTTTTCCTTTCCATTGTTCCTTAAACAATATAACAACTATTTATATATCTACCTTGTACTAGGCATTATAACTCATCTAGAAATGTATATGGGAGGATATTTGGATTACAGGCAAATAGATGCCTGCTTGCGGGCATGAGCATCCACAGGTTTTGGTGTCTGAGGGGTCCCGGAACCTGGCCCTCTGCAGACAGGGGACAATGCTCTTGCCTTTGAATTAGGAGAGGTACATATCGGCCTGGCGTTTGCCCTGAGTGCTGGAGTTTCCTAACTATCCACCTGCCTGCTCTTCAAAGCCTGTTACCTGCTCCTGTGTGGTTCTGGAGCTTGAACCCAGGGGCATTCGACCTCTGAGCTAGACTCCCAGCCCTAGTTTATTTTTTAATTTTGTAACAGGGTCTTGCGAAGTTGTTAAGGACCTCGCTGAGTTGCCAAGGCTGGTCTTGAACCTGCGATCCTCCTGTCTCAGCCTCCCAAGTACTGGGATTGCCACCACGCCCGGCTGCTTCTCAACAATTTGATGGCAATGTGTTGGTAATCTAGCAGTGTGGTGAGAGGAGGTGGGGAGAGTACGTGGACCAGTGGCCTCTTTCTTCTTCACATTTTGGACATTCCTGTTTGGTGCTGGTGAACAGTTATGGAGGGGAGCGCCTCAGACCACAGGACTCCCGTGGGCTCCAGCCCCGTGGTCGCCGCTTACATTTAATGAGACTGCACTTTAATTTTCTCAAGAAAGCAAGCTGGTGTGTTGGGAATCAACTGGGCTGGGACGAGTGAAACACGTGCAGGGTTTTGACTTCTCGCTCTGCCGCGTCATAGGGAGAGACTGGCCTTCCCTCGGGAGCATGTAGACAGCATCATAGCATCCCCACACAGTACACCAGGACACTGAGGGGACGAGCCCAGGAGGTGGGACTTGCTGAGCTGAGCCCTGGTCTATGCCACACCATAGTCCAGGAAACACGAACTCTTAGCAGACAGGAGAGCCAGGAGGAGCCGAGAGCCTTCTAAAGGTCCCCGGGGCAGCAGGCGCTAAACTGGAGTGTGAGTTGCTGTCGCAGCAGGGCGAACCCAGCTCCCAGAGAAAGGAGGTTTTTCTTCTCAATGCTCAGTCAGTAAAGGAGAGCCTGTCTCCAATATGGGAGGTGAAGACCAGAGTTCAAGGCCCACTGAGGGGGAGTGAGGAGAACCCCCCATCCAAATCAGATTCTCCTAGGGAGACTGGGGGACCCCAAGCAAGATCTGCCCTTGTGTGGGGGGCTCCGGGGTAGGTGGGACTGAAACACACCCTGTAGGAGCTCCTAGGCTGTCCCCTGTGGGACCCAGCCACATAAGGCTGGATGGCTAAGAAGGAGGGTCTGTCCAGTGGACCTGGTGGTGGTGGCCTGAGCACGGTCACCCACATAGCCCACTGTGGACTTCCTGTGACAACTAGTGCTATTTATTGATGGCTAAGCATTTTTTTTTGGTTTTTTTGTTTGTTTGTTTGTTTGTTTGTTTTGCGGTACCGGGGATTGAACGCAGGGGCATTCTACCTCCACGCTACGCCCCTGGCCCTATTTTTTATACTTTATTTTGAGACCGGGTCTCACGAAGTTGCAGAGGGCCTCACTAAGGAGAGAGAGACAGAGAGAGAGAGAGAGAGAGAGACAGGGAGAGAGAGAGAGAGAGAGAGAGAGCGCGTGCACGCGCGCCTACGCGCTCATGCACGAGCTGAGGCTGGCCGCGAACCTGGATCCTCCGGTCTCCGCCTCCCAAAGTACTGGGATTACAAGCGTGCGCCACCACGCCCGGCCTAAGCATGTTTTTCAGAATGCATAGTATTTCTTGTGTCACCCCAGAAAAATCCGTCTAAGAGCTAAGCTCGAACGGCCCTGAGAGTACCTTCCGCCTGCTGAATCGAGCTGAAATGAGCCTCCCGAGGGCCCTCTGGTGCCCTTAATGCCACAGTAAGTCAGGAAGCCGGAAGCTCAAGCCGGGAGCTGCACTCAGGGCAAACCCGAGAAGCTACCTACAAGTGATCGAGACAGCTTGACCACAGCTTGAAGTCCAGGGGACACCTCAGCACTCCTGCCTGGACAAGCGGAGAGAGTGTAGAAGAGAGGAGGGCGGTGTGGAAGTGGGCAATGAAGTAGATTCCAAGCGGGCCTGGGACAGATACGCTGCTCATTTAAGAATATCCCAAGTTTTTCAATAGTAAGAATAAATAGCACTTAGGAACGCATGCGCTGGCTCCAGGCTGAGTGGTTGACACACATCGCCTCCTTCTTATTCTTACAGTACCCTGTAAGGGGCGGGGGGCAGTCCAGCAGATGAGGAAGCAAAAGCTTACAGAGATCCAGACGCTTGCCTAAGCTCAAAACGCTGGTTAGGAGCAGAGGCGAGACTCAGAATCAGCCCGGGCTGACGTTGGCGCTCCGGCCCTAGGTCACTGTGGCGTGTGCTCCATCCTGCTGGGAGGCGCCCCCTGCATTTGGGGTTCAGGGGATCCACTCATTTCATTTCATTTCATCACTGAGCTGGTGGTTGCGAGATCCTGGGTTGAGAGAAGCCTTTCACGTGCATGTTGTAGATATGTACTTCAGTGAGGATGAGCCCAGCCCAGGCAGGCAGGTGGGAGTCATGGCCCAAGGCCTGTTTTTAATTTGGGAAGCAAAGCCTCAGATAAGGAGACATGCTGTAATACCATTTATACAAAGTGCACAAGTATTTGGGTCCATGTGTATGCCCAGGATGCCAGGGCTGGAAAGATGCTTTACTTCTGGTTTCCAAGAGGTGGGCAGACGCTGCCAGCAGAGCTGGGCTGACATCAGAAGTTCATTTAGCGTGGGTGAACTCGGCCGTTTTCTGTGGTCCAGAATGCGGCTGGGCAGAGACCTGCAGGTGCTCTCGCCGGAGCTGTGTTCCAGCTCTCTAGGGCCCACCTGCGCCTGGCGGTGCCAGGGAGCCAGCAGCCCCACGTGGGCTCCTGCTCCCATGCTTGCTGGCACCTGGGCACTGCTCACAGACTTGCTACCTAACCGCCTGCAGAATCCACAGCAGGCCACAGCTCAGCACCTCTAGCCGGACAGGTGACTTTGAAGCAGGCATCCTGAGTCACCCAGTCGCCGGCCACTATTGTGTCTGTGGACAAGAAGGAGGGGTTTTCAAGTTCGCTCTCTATGTTACTGTGGATTTTCAATCCTCCACAAGGATAATGTCTTTAGGCATTACAGAGGAAGAGAAAGGCGCTTGCATTGTGATTAAAGCCACCAGGGGAAGCATATCCTGCCAGGGTTGCTGTGTGCCTGGCCATGTCCTGTCCCATGGGTGGAGATCCATGTGGCCTCTTCACCTCTCAGGTTTTATCAGCCACAAAGACCACTCTGGCTTTCTGCATCCCAGTAGGTGAAAGAGAGACACAATTCCTACTGGATAGGACAGGAATAGTCTAGGGTAGCCCCTCAAACCTAACGCGCAGTCCCTGGCCAGGTAACGGGTGGGTGGATCGCTGATGGTCCTGAGACTCTGCATCTAAACCAGCCCCCAGGCCCTGCAGCGCTGCGCGTGGGCCTCACCCGGGGTCAGGGCGCTGGAGAGAACACCAGCGTGTGCTGCTTGAGGACACGAGAGCAAAGTTCCTTTCTGGGATTTGATTCTTGGTCACCAATAAGATTGCGATGGGAATTAGAAGCAAACTGGCAGGTGAGAAATGACAAATAAATAGCTGGAATCCACGTGGGAGGGCCTTTGTGGCGTGGGAAGGGTCATGGTGGCTTTTGACCGTGGCTCTGTCACCAAGCAGCTTCCTTCCCTGGGAGCTTCAGCTTTTGTGTGTGAAGGGAGTGGGTTGGGTTAGATGATCTCCCGAGTTCTGTTCCACCCCGAGTTGAGATTCTTATGACTGGAGCGGAATTATTGCACGGTTGTGAGCTTCATTACTATGCACATAGAGTACTGCAGTCATTAGAGTTGACATGCGGGCTGAACGCTGAAGGAGTCCTCCTAGTATAAAAGCTATCCAGATGTTGCTGCTTTGCATATGCATGTTCAACTGCTGTTTTCCCAGGGAATCTGAAATGTCAAAATTGTACTCACACCGGTTGTGAGCCTGCCGTGTCATGGTCTGGAGCCTACTTGTCATGCCAAAGAGAATGTCGCGCTGGTCAAAATCATGAGGCTGGGGGTGTCCCTGTTGTTTCCTTGAAATTCCAAATTCCTGAAATGTTTCATCCATGAGAAAGAAATTGGGGGAGCTTCTACATAGTGAAATTGGTGACTCATTGCCTTCAGTTCAAGCGTGGAAAAATACAGCCTCAGCCACAGTGTGGTTAAGCGGTGAACAAGTCACTTGGCATCCAGGACTGTGACTGAGACAGGACGTATATGAATTTCCCTGGGAGCTGCCCACCTGAGTCATTACGGCGGTGTGAAGCAGAGCCGCTGTGGGCCAGGTCCAGCTGCCTCCCAAGGACTGACCCGGCCCCATCAAGGTCTGGTGGACATAGACCAAGCGAGAAAAACAATGGCTTTGATTCCGAGCTTAGCAAGGGAGTCGCCCACCACCACGTGTGCTTGGCAGAGACTCAAAGCAGGCAGAGGCCTGGGATGGCCGAGGGAAGGTCCCCCGTCTGCCCTGTGGATGCTGGAGGCAGCTGGCTAGAAATGGGGCCTTCCCCTGTGAAGATGAAGGTATATATTTGACTTCCTTTGATTGGTTCGAGTTGGAAGCAGGGACAAAAGTTATAGAAGCTGCTGAAGTCCCCAGTCAAGTCCTGGCCATTGGGAACAGTTGTTCCAAGGGTCATTCCTTGTCTCGCTGGATTGTCGCTGGCATCAGGGGTCTGACTTCCTCCAAGCGTGACCTGCAGATAGCAGGCTGGCTTCCCGGGCTGGCTCTGAAGGGAATGGGCTGCGGGTCCTGGGCCAGATCTTTCCATATGACACAGCCCTTGTCTGTTGGTATATTTAGTTGCCCGGTTTTTAAATGCAACCAATGAGATGAAGAGCCTCCCCAATGCTTGAAGGGAAGAGAGATGGCTCCCGATTCAGTCAACTCATCAAAGGATCCTAAAAATCCTTTTAGGATAAGAGCAACGCTCAAATCCAATCAGGAGAGTGGGACTGGATTGCATTCTAATGTAAAGGACGCTCCTACTAATGGATTGCCTGCAACCCCCAGAACAAAGAGAATTAGACAGTGGCCGGCACAGGAGGAGGTGTGGCGGCTCCAAAGGGGGCGAGGGCAGCTGAGCCAAAGGCAAAAAACCCAAGGGGGAGACGTGCGGAGCCCTCACGCCGTCCAGCTCCGCTACGCAGAGCCCACCGTCCCCAAGCAAAATCTCATGATCAGTGTGAGGTTTTAATGCAGATTAATTTTGAATGGCCATGCCCTGGAGAGAGTGGATTGGAGCATTTGTGTCACTGGTACTGGATGTCACATGCCCAGCAAGTTACTGAGGTGGCACTGGGCTTCGTGCCCTCTGTGGGATCGGGTTACTTTTGGGTAGGTGGATAGAGACCAAGCTTCTGGCCTTGAAGAACAGAAGACTGGACAGGTCCTCTCCCAGTGGGTGTCCATCCAGCGGTTCCCGGGAGAGCTCAATCCTGAGCAGTCACCAGCCGCCCCTCTCCAGTACCTTCTCTTCTGAGCTACACCCCTATCCCTATTTATTTTTTATTTATTTTGAAGTAGGGTCTCACTAAGTTGCTGAGGGCCTCGCAAAATTGTGGAAGCTGGCCTCGAACCTGCGATCCTCCTGTCTCAGCCTCCCAAGTGCTGGGATGACAGGCACGCGCCACCACGCCCAGCTTCTCCAGTACCCTCTTAGTAGCACCACAGCCCTTTTGGGATGGCCCCAGAGGTTTATAGCTGGTGCTTTGCTGAGATACACAGGAGCTTGAGGAAAAAGAAAAAATCGCTAGTTAGTATGGATCCTGTCTTTATTGCAAATTTTGATATTTTGTTTCTCATGGACTTCCACGTTAACTTTGATTTATTTAAATGTTGCATTAAAATGTTCTTTCTCTTGATTCCTGAGTTTTGGGCACCCATGACATTTTGCACCCTAGTGGGTAACTGGCCGTACCCTGAGTGCCCTGGAGCCCGGCCCGGCCCGGCCCGGCCTGACGCTGGGTCTCTTCTGGCGCTTTACCCATCGCAGGCCGATTGCTCATCTCTGTCTCCACGCAGTGGAAAGGCATGGTTGGAAACTCATCATGTGTCAGGGTATGCCGAAATACAAACCAAGCACGGAGGGGTAGCTCCAAAGTTTGGAAGTACAAGCAACTGAACATTCTGTTATCAGAGGTGGAGCGCCTGCCTGTGTTCAAGCTTGGGCAGCACGTGAGGCTGCTACAGGGTGTAAGACCCAGCAGAGCCTGCTCCAGATGCAAGCCGGGCGGGCGGTGAAGAGGGGTGCTGGCTGTGTGTGCTAGGAGGTAAAACCCATGTGCTCAGGAGGCCCTGCCACGACCCCAGCATCCCCTGTGCGGAAATGGTCCGCCAACTCAACTGAATTCCTTCTTGTTATGGAGGTACTCCAGTGGACTGAATATCACCAACAGAGGCATCTTTGAAAAGTTGATGGCGGGGAGAGGGAGATGGTATTTAAATCCCTTCAAGTGAGGAAACTGTGCACAGAACCGGCCTCTTGGAGGAGGGCACCGGTCATGTAAAAGTGGCCTCCGGAAGTGTCACTGCACACGGGGAGGCACCACGTGGCTGCGTCAAGGGAACACGCCAACGCGCGTGGATTGGGCGGCAGTGCAGGGTCCGCGGGGCTGCCAGATAAGATACAGGAAGCCCATTAAACGCTGAATTTCAGATAAGCAATGAAGTTTTTTAGTATGAGCCGGTACCAAAGAGTGTGTAAGCAGCCTGTATTTTCATTATTGAACTCTAGAAGCCCAGATGGGAGGCTGTGTCAGGAAGAAGCACGAGTGACCTGTGAGAGAAAGCTCGGGCTGCTGAAACCCACGGTGAAGGCATCGGGATCCGCACCACCCACCCACCCTGCAGCCATCCTCCTGGGAGCCCAGAAACCTGGGTGGCTTTGGCTCCAGGTCTTTGAAAATTCCTAAGAAAAGCCTCAGAGACAGAAAGATGCAGGGGAACGGGGGGCGTTGTAGAGAAAAGGGAAGGGAATGATTAAAGAGGTCCGGGGGACTGTTTGATTTATGGTTTGTGGGCAGAGATTTAAAGAGCTAGATAGGATGTGCGTTAATTGTACAATGACTAATTGTTCAAAGACTAATGACAGAGATGAATGCCCATAAATATCTTTCTGGGCAAAGGCATCAAAGGTGATTAAACTCTGCTAGGATTAGGGACAATGGGACAGGGTTAAGAAAGAGGAAAAAGTACTGAAGATAAAGAAGTTTTTTCTCTAAAAACTTACATATTCTTGCTCAGGATGCATCCTATATACCTCGTGGATCCGACATCTTGCCCGCTATTTTGTTGTCTCTGATTCCCTCATTTGTAAAAACCTCCGTGCCCGAGCTCGGGAATTCACAGTGGAGTGGGGATTTGGGGGAGGAAGGCGGATTCAGGTAGTTTCTGCTTCTGAGTCATTAAGTTCAGTGCATGAGGTCAGAGGATGGGAAACATCACGGGCCGGTGGGGCAGGTGGGCATGGAGGGCCCCGGGCCGTTCAGCTGCGCTCACAGAGGCCGATCCTCAGGGCAACTTGTTCTCCAGGGAAAGAGCCAGCTCGAGGAGGGGGTTCGCATCAGAGTCCCTCCTCGAGACACGCAGATGGCTCTGAATAAGGAAACGGACTGCAGAGGTCAGTTTTGAATTGGGGGGTTCACAGATTTGAGTCTCCAGCTCTGCAAGGCTAGAAGACAAGCGCAGGGGGAAACTCCACCAGCGCGGAGCCTGGGCTGCGCCATGCCCCGCGGCAGCTGCACTGACCATCGTAGTCTGCGCAGTCAACCCACTCAGCAGAGGGACTCTGGGTCTCGAGGTCCTGCAGAAAGCGCCACCTGCTAGTGCTGGCGACAAAAGAAAGGAGGTTGAGGACCGAGGTCTGCGAGCCAACAGAGGCTTCTAAAGTGGCCCTGGCCCACGCTTGTCTATTATGTTTGAATGAGCTGTTCCCTTTTTTGAAGTATATGATTTGCTGTATGTTATTGGAAATATGTTGGAGAGTTTTGGGGTGGAGAGTCTGGGGGTACACCCATCCCAAAGGGTCCAGCTCTGCTGTCATGCTTTTCCTTGAGGGAATAAAAAGGTAAACAATCCCATAGCTTGAGTTCTTGTCACAAGCCTATTAAGTTGACTTAAAACAATCCCCAGTCAAGCTGGCAGAGCTCAGTGCCCACCTCTTGCAGGTCCACTCGGTGGTCCTCAGACATGGAGAAGCATGCCGGGGGACATCTCCTGGCCAGCCTGGTCATTGTGCTGAACAGTTCTCAAGTATGAGCCTGGTGCAAGTGCCCCAGGACAATGACAGCTGTCACTCAATGACATGTTGAGATTAAGAATCACATCTTTCTTTTACAGAAAAACAGCCAATCTCCTCTGGGTGTGAATTAGTTTGTAAACATATTGCAATTTATAACATCATTCTGCTCAGCACAACTACGAGTTCATCCATCCTCTATTTACCGGGTTGCTTTTATTATTTGGCATTTATTTGGTTCGGCAATTAGAATATAAACCTCAAGGCAAGAATATATATTAATAATTGTAATTAGCTTGAGGAAAAATTAAAGCCAAGTGAAAATAAATGGCTACATCTTTAGGAGAAAATTCGCTTCTTTGTTGTTGAGTTGGCGTAGCGTCATTAGGAATTATAGATTGTTCACAACCCTCGACACACTGCTCATAGAGTCGGGAATACAGAGGAAAGAATGAACGCGAGGGTACTGCACAACGCGCGGCGGCGTGAACATTTGTTTTTCCATGTAGTGGAGAACGTCCAAAAATACTGAGTGTTGTCTGTAGCCGCTTGGTGAGGAACCGAGGTTGGCACCATGTCACTGTATGACTTTCTTTGCTATCAACCTGTCAGCAACACTAATCTTTCTGGGTGTGTCAGGAGCAGACAAAATGGCAATTTTATGCATTATAAAACAGTCAGACAGCCCTGGAGAAGGCAATCCCCTGAGACCTGGGCTTGGAAGGTCCTGAGGGACCATGTGCAGACCATGACAGGCCAGGAGAGTGGGACTGGGCCTCTCCAGAGTAGATGGGACCACCGCAGTCACTGCATAATAAAGATTTCTATTTTTAATATAATAGCTGATGATATGTGCCCTGCACAAGCAGCCCCTTGTGCCCCAAGGACTCCCGGGAGAAGCACTCGCTCTTTAATTTACCAGCTTTTTCCCTTTTGTGGAAATCCGCAAGGCGACTCTGTGCTTGTTTGCAGAAGGTGATGGTGTGGAGCCACGGGGTGCCCACAGAAATGTCTCTGCGCAAGCAGAGGGATGCCTCCTTCCAGTGGTCCAGAAGCAGTGCTTCTAGAAGAGACCCTGGACAGGGATTTGGGGTGTGTGTGTGTGTGTGTGTGTGTGTGTGACTGGGGATTGAACCCAGGCAGATTCTACCTCTGAGCTATACTTCCAGCCCTATTTTATTTTACTTTTCAGATAGAGTCTCACTAAGTTGCAGAGGGCCTCACTAAATTGCCAAGGCTGGCTGTGAACCTGCGATCCTCCTTGTCTCAGCCTCCCAAGTACTGGGATTACAGCGTGCGCCCCCCATGCCTGACTGGGGCCATGGTTTTAAGTCTTCTTCACCGGTGATGGCTGCGTAAGCCTGGGCAGGCTGATTATTGTCTTTGTGGTTCAGGTTTTAACCTGTACAGCAAGGGGTGTGGACTCGATTTCTTCTGTCTCTTCTGTTTTGCAATTCTGTGTGCTCAGTTGATTCAAACATTTATTCTAAGTTCAACACTTTTCTAAGAGAGGTTTGGGTCTATTCTGCCCAGCCACTCTCTAGAACCAGAATCCAAAACTGAGAGTAAATGGGTGTTCGTGCTCCTCCACCGGTGCCCGAGAGCCCCCTGCCCGTGCACCTCACCCAGGACGCCCCCGCGTGCACACAGACATGTCCATATGTCGCGCACTTCAGATTCACTAATGTGCATATGGTCTCTTAGAGAACAGGGGACTCTCGCTATTAAGTTAATCTCATTACCCAGTAATAAATTGGAAATTGCAATGAAATTAGGTTGACTTCTGACTGTCAAATTTTGGTTGCAGGGCGGAAAAGAAGTAATCATTTTTAAAGCTGCAACAGCTGTTACATCGTATTATATTTTAAAACCCTTTAGAGGAATTAGTTAATTAATTTTAACATTGTTAGACTCTCCTTAATAGTGTTCCAAAATACCTCGCGGTGATTAATCATGATCGGAATTTTTATCAGTCACAATCTAATACATTTTTCCAAAAAGAAGGTTTTTTATTGCACATTCAAATTACTTTGTTTGAATTCTTTAATTGTAGATCTTAATCTTGTTTGAAAATACAATCTTTATCCATTCAGTGTCATACAAAGTTAGTACTTCTCCTTGGGAAAAAAAAAAACATTTTCCAACTTTGCTTGGTTTCTTTCCTTCCTTTGCGCTCAGCCATATCAGTTAATTTCATGTGGCTTTAGTGAGTAATTGTTTTCAACAGTTTCTAAGAGTTTCAGTCAGCAATATTTCATTCCAGAATAAAAGGTAATGATCCATAAATTCTTAATGCCATATTTTTATAGCCAGTAAATTAGTCTTTAATGGGTTCAATAAGTCCTGTGATGTATGTCATTAATTGTTAATGGTGTTTTAACTAGATAATTGTTAGGAAGAGCTGTTTATCATCACCACAGTGACTGACTGACCGTACTGTTTGTTCTACCTCATATTGCGGCGCTTATTTTATCTGGCTTTGTGTGCTGAGCACAGATGGGGGGCCCAAGTGCACTCACCAAACACTAAATTCCAGCATACTAGCGTGGCATGGGGCCGTGACATGTGACTTCACAGCCTTCAGTTCCAGTGTGTTCTGTCTGCTGCATTGGTTAGTCTTGTGAAGCTGGGTAACAAGCCAGCCCAGAACTCAGTGCTAGAGACCCCACCCGTGGGTGCTCACTCGAGGGTCGGCCTCACCGGGCGAGGCTGCAGTACCCAGTTTCTGAGTCCAATGTGAAGATATTTATAGATGTCAACACCCACCTTCAGTGGACTTTGGCTACAGCAGAAAGCCTCCAGGATGGGGTTTGGCCATAATGGCAAAAGCTGAGGCTTCCCAGAGAGGAAGGAGTTCGACTCGAGGCCTTAGGGCTACCCCTGCGCCCTCTGCTTTTGCACTTGCTGGCTCCACTTGGTGGAACTGGCCCACCCGCTCTGGGTCCCACTGGGCTGGGCCTCCAAGCTGCTTGTTGGGTCCACATCTGAACAAAGGCCTCTCATGGCTTGAGCCAGAGGTCTGACCAAGGTCCGCCCTTTTCATGAGCAAGGACAGAGAGCCAGAGGGCTAGCCTGAGCATTCAAGTGCATCTCAAGTCCTGTAGTTCTCACACCTGCTGACGTCTCATTGGCCAGAGCAGATCACGTGATGGAATCAGTTCCCATGCAGGAACACTCACTCCATTCCCAGAGGGAAAAACACAGTCACATGGCAGAGAGGACGTGAAGGGGGTGAGGAACTTCCTTCTACCCCATCTCCAGCACCAAATAAGGCCAGAGATGGTGGCCACCATAGAGACACACCCCCCCCCGCAGCTGCTCCCTCCTGCACCCCGTGTCCTCGCTCTGGGCCAGGGGAGGTGGCTCTGCCAGGCCACAGGCACATGGAGGCTCCCTTGAAGGCAGGGTTCCCCTGAAAAGAGAGGACCACAAGATGACCATGACGAACTCCCTTTCCCCACTAGCCACCTGCTTTCTCTTTGGGTCAGTTCGCCCTTTCCATGTAAAGGCTTCCCGGGGCTTGGCCTGCATTTCCTGCTCTAACCAGTGGGCTTATGTTGTGGTTGTAGAAGAACTACATCCTCTCCCAGTGTTTATGACTGACTGTTTCAGATAGATGGCGTCTGCTGCTCCCACCATGATACAGCCAGTTATGTCTGCATGGGGGCATGGGAGAGATGATGGGCGAGCGTTGACATCCCCAGGGGGAGCATGCACCAGATCAGAAGATGAGAACTTGGTGACACACAGTCATCACTTCAGCCTAACCACGCCCAGCTCCACAGTGCACAGTACAGATAGTGAAGTACGGGCCTTTGCTATTGGATCGTCAGTCCAATCTAGAACATACCGCCCTTCAAAATGTGTGCGTGAACACACACACACACACACACACACACACACACACACACACCACATACTTCCAAAGGCTCCAGTATCATAGCATAGCACACAATTACACAATCGACAACTTCAAGGAGGTTGTGGGCCTGTCTCGGACACAGTATTAGAAAGGTATTTATGAAGCAAAATTCAGAGGAACATTGGACATATAAGATGAGTGAGAGAGAAACTGAAGGTGACTCTGTTTTCCCAGTTAACTGAGTAGGCGGAAGACAAGGTCATTGTCCTCAGGTCAGATTCCAGAGGGAGAAGGGCACGGAACCAGAGAGCACGGGCTCAGCAAGATCATTGCTTTAAACTGAAACCATGGAATGCCTCTGGGGTGCCTGGCCCCCTTGCTTACCACCTCTGGTCTCTTGAAGACATGGGAATTGAACTGCAGAGCAGAGCTTAGCCTGCCAGTGGGCCCAGTGGGAGCAGGAGGAATCTTAAGCTAAAAAAGTACCCCCATCCCACACATCTCTCCCCACCGAAGGAAACTGGTCTTGGGGGTGTGATTCCAACACCCTGAAATTCTGGACACACTGACAGTTCCACGGAATATTCTTCCCTTGAAACTCACGAGAATTGGATGTGGATTGCAATTCCTAGAAGACATGACCAGTCAAGAGGGGAGCACCCTCCAGGTCAGGGTGCCCAGTAGCCCACCTCAGAGTCCCTCCTGCTGCCTACTGCCTCTCATCCAGAGAGGCAGGAGAGCCTCGTGGGATACAACACTGCTGCCCACAGGGACAATAGTCGAGCTGTGTGCAGAAATGCACACCTCAGTGAGGACAAGCAGCTTCCGTCCCCGCCAGTCGGTGGGGAAGGTCTCCAGGCTCCTTTACTGCACAACCGCTATGAAAACACTGATCCTGTGCAGTTTCTAATTGGTGCTAGCAAAACGAAAGGAACATAGCTCACAGATACCCTGCAACTCATATGATAATGAAAAGTTCTACAGTTCCAATCAGAACAGATTCAATAAAGCTGGTATCACATCTTGAAAAAGAACCTCATGATATCACACATAGTAACAATAATGATGGCGGGAACATGAATCAGTGGAGAGAAAGTTTGACTAAGCATTAGAACACATACAAAGCCGCACCTGTGTTACTACCTCCAGTGTGAAGACGTATCCAAACCTTCTCACACATAGAGGTTCACCATGTTATGGTTGCATCTGGAGTGTCCCCCAAACCTCACACACTGAAGGTCTGGTGCCCAGTGTGGGGGTGTTCAGAGGTGGGACTTTGAGGTGATTGGATAGTGAGGGCTCTGACCTTACCATGGATTAATCCATTGATAGATTCATAGCTTAATGGACTACTGGGAGGTGGTTGGGCCTCTTTGGAGGAAGCAGGTCACTGAGGGTATATTTTATCCCCGGCCCCTTCCTCTCTTCTTCCGGGCCACCAAGAGGTGAGCGCCTCTGCTCCACCATGCGCGCCCCGCCATGATGTTCTGCCTCGCTTCAGATCTAGAACAAAGTGACTATGAACCGAAACCCCAGAGACCATAAGCCAAATTACATCTGACTTAAGTTGATTTTCTCAGGTGTGTGTGTGTGTGTGTGTGTGTGTGTGTGTGTGTGTATGTGTGTGTGTGTTACTGAGAATTGAACCCAGGTGCATTCTACCTCTGAATTATACCCCCAGCCCTATTTTATTTTATTTTTTTTAATTTTGAAGCAGGTGTCACTGAGTTGTGAAGGGCCTTGTTAAGTTGCTGAGGCCTCAAACCTGTAATCCTCCTGCCTCAGCCTCTCAAGTACTGGGATTACAAGCATGCATCACCACACCCAGCTCTTCTCATTTTGTTGTAGGAAAGCTGACTAATACACCATGAGATTAAACCTAAACATGGCAGCCATCAAGAAACTTTGGGGGCAGAAATAATAATGAACAATAGTCAGATTGATTCAGTACACCTAAGGACCCACCATGAGCTCCAATACATAGATTCAAGTGCACAGAGATTAATAACCGCTAGTTGTCGCCACAGAAGAGCCAGCATCTTAAGAGGTGAGATATCCCAGGAAAAACAGCCAGTGTTTACAGCTCCCCACTGATGGATGCGTCACTGTTGATCTCTGAAAGCTATTTCTTCCTCAGTATTCAAGATTTTATTTTAATTTACATATAGTATAATTCAGCATTTTTGGTGTACAGTGATGTGAGTTTTGGCCAATGTAAGGAGTCACATAACTGCATGCTGAACCTACAGAGCAGTTTTGTCCCCCCAAAAAATCCCCTTGAGCTGCAGCTCAGGCCTGGGACATCCCCTCGTCCTCAATCCCTGATAACCACGGGTCCACTCTTTTCCAGAACCTGTGTAAGTGAAATAATACAACAGTCACCCTTTTAAGGCTGACTGCCGTCAGTTGTCATACACACTGGAGGCTCATCCATGTTGGGGCGCTCTCTGTGCTGCTTAGTACTTCATTGCATGGGAAAATCACAGGGCTAATGTTTGGCATTATGACTAGAGCTACTATAAATGTTCACATATAGGTCTTTATGCAAATGGGATTTCATTTCACATGGATAAATACCCACGAGTGGGATTGCTCTATCATATGGCAAGTTCATGTTTAACTTTATTAATCTCTCAGGCTGTGTGGCAATGTGACTGCACCAGTTTGCCCTCCATCAACCTTGCATGCAGGTTCCAGTCGTGCGGTATCCCCACCAGCACTCCATATTGTCAGCTGTTTCTTCTATAGACGTTCTAAGGGGTATATAGTGATTTCCCATGGTTTCATTTTGCATTTCTGTAATGACTAGTGGTGTCGAGCATTTTTTACATGCCTATTTGCCATAGTAAAATACCTGTTCAGACCTTTTGCACATTTTTCTCGGATCACTGGCTACTTATTATCGGATTTTGAGAATTCTTATATATTATGAATGTCAGTCCTTTTTCAGATAAATGATTTGCAATTATTTTCTCTCAGTCTTTGGCTGGCTTTTATTTCTCTTAATAGTCTCTTACGTGCAGCAGTCTTAAATTTGATGAGTCCAATTTGTCTTCTCTTTTTATCTTGTTTTGAGTGTTATTTCCAAGATTTCTTTGCATAACCCAAGGTCATAAACGTTTTCCCCTATGTTTTCTTCTAGTGTGTTTTTTTTTTTTTTTTTGCCGTACCAGGG
>PVJS01047155.1:0-15557 GCA_004027185.1 Glis glis
CCTATTTTTTTATACTTTATTTTGAAACCGGGTCTCATGAAGTTGTGGAGGGCCTCACTAGGTAGAGAGAGAGAGAGAGAGAGAGAGAGAGAGAGACAGGGAGAGAGAGAGAGAGAGCTGAGGCTGGCCGCGAACCCAGATCCTCCGGTCTCCGCCTCCCAAAGTACTGGGATTACAAGCATGCGCCACCACGCCCGGCCCCTCGTCTTTTTTCTTTTCCCCTTTCTCTCTTTCCTCTCATGCTCAGGTACCTACCAGCAAAATGCTATACCAAAGATGGTGCTTATTCCTGGACGCGCTGCGTATGGACAGCTGGCTCATCCCCCCTTCCACGGGAACTGCAGACTGGACAACCACGCTGGCGGACCTATGGCTACAGGGCACCCTAATGGACTTTACTCCAGCTGAAATCTACACATTCGGTGCAGGGTTTTTGGGTATTCTCCTCTCCCTGGAACTGGGTCAGCCCAGTCTTCCCCCCACACACACAATCCATCGCCCCCTTTGACCGCAGGAAGTAGCTGGAAAGACACGACACCCAATTCCCAAACAATATCAAAAAGGGGGGAATGATGGATTGAACCGGTTCTCCAAGGGGGTTCTCCTCACAACCCTGCCCCCATGCCTAGTTACTGCTTCCCAAAAGGATCCCGCCCCTTCCTGGGAACCGCTCAGGCTTCCGGGGCATGCGCCATCCCACCAACCAATAAGTTTAGAGGCCATGTGGACCTCCAATAAGACGCAACACCCGGTCCAGTCAACCAATGGCAATGGGCCAACTCAGCTTAAGCCCGTATTTAATCCCAAGTGCGGCGGCGCGCCCTCTTTGATCACCTTTCTTCTGACACCCCCCCTCGTCGCTGACCCCCGCCGCTTGAATAAATCTCTTGGCTGCATGGTCGTCTCCAGTGCGGTTGTTTTTGCCCTTCAATCAGGACTCTCAACCCAGCTTCCTCCCTGATCTTTCCCTATGGGGAAGATGGGTATCACATTGCAGAGAACTTCCCAGGTGGAGCTGAACAAGTTAAAACTGTTAAAATGTCTTCAGTCAGCCGTAGGGAGCCATGGGAGGTGCTAGAGGGAGGGAGTAACTGGACCCCTCAGTTAAGAAGAAGGAGGGGGGGGAGGACCCGGCACACAGTGGCGCACATTTGTCATCCCAGTACTTGGGAGGCTGAGACCGGAGGATCCGGGTTTGCGGCCAGCCTCAGCTACTTAGTGAGGCCCTCCGCAACTTAGTGAGACCCTGTTTCAAAATAAAGAATAAAAAATAGGGCTGGGGGTGTAGCTCAATGGTTGAATGCCCCTGGGTTCGATCCCCGGTACCACAAAACAAAAAAAAACTGACAATTCAGTGAGTTGGAATCCTTTTTTTTTTTTTCTTTGCGGTACCGGGGATTGAACTCAGGGGCGTTCTACCTCCGCGCTACGCCCCCGGCCCTATTTTTTTATACTTTATTTTGAAACCGGGTCTCACGAAGTTGCGGAGGGCCTCACTAAGTAGAGAGAGAGAGAGAGAGAGAGAGAGAGAGAGAGAGACAGCTGAGGTTGGCCATGAACCCGGATCCTCCGGTCTCCGCCTCCCAAGTACTAGGATTACAAGCGTGCGCCACCACGCCCAGCTAGTTGGAATCCTTTGAAGGCTGCTTGGGACAATCTTGGGTATGCGAATCTGCTTTTTCAAAGGTTAATTTTATAAAACTTAAAGGGATCAAATATTCCCATTGAAAGTTTAGTGTCTGCATTGAGATATGCTGGAGTAAAAAAAAGATTTCAAAGACTTAGTCAGAAAATAGTAAAAATATCTCGTTAATAATTTTATATCGGTTTATGGTTGAAATGGCAATACTTGGAACCTATAGAGTTCAAGAAACCATATTATTAAAATTAATGAGCAGGGCGTTATGGTGCATACCTGTAATCCCAGTACTTGGGAGGCTGAGACAGGAGAATCGCAGGTTCGAGGATGGCCTTGGCAAGTAGTGAGACTCTCATCAACCTAGCAAGACCCTGTTTAAAAAAAAAAAATGCCGGGTGTGGTGGCGCACGCTTGTCATCCCAGTATTTGGGAGGCTGAGACTGGAGAATCGCAGGTTCGCAGTCAGCCTCTGCTACTTATAGTGAAGCCCTCCCCAACTTAGTGAGACCCTGTTTCAAAATAAAGAATAAAAAATAGGGCTGGGGGTGTAGCCTGGAGGTAGAATGCCCCTGGGTTCAATCCCCGGTACTGCCAAAAAAAAAAAAAAGAAGAAGAAGAAGAGGAGGAGGCAGATGTGGATTCCAGAGAAATCCATCATCCCCCAAAACTGCTCTCATCAAGGTCAACAATGCGGACCTCCAACTCCGAACCTGGTGGCTGTTTCGCCAGCCTTATCTCCTCGATGGCTCAGCCGCGCTCAGCATAACGGTATCTCTCCGTGTAAAATATGCTTTCCGCAGCACATGCCGGGCGCCCTGCCCCCTCTCCTCCTGACCCTGCCACTTCCTCCTGGCCTTCCCTGGCAGCAGAAGTTCGCTCAGACTTTATCTTCTACACTCATTGGAGACACTGCTGGTTACAAACCCAATGACAAAAAGCCGGAATCAGTGGCCCACGCCTGTCATCCCAGTCCTTCGGAGGCTGAGATAGAAGGATCGCAAGTTTGAGGCCAGCCTCAGCAATGTAACGAGGTCCTCAACAATTTAGTGAGACCCTGTTTCAAAATAAAAAGGGCTGGGGTGTAGCTCGCAGGTAGAATGCCTTAAATTCAATCCCCAGTACAAAAATAAAAAAATAGAAAACAAAAACCCATGACGAAGCTGGGCGTGGTGGCACAGGCCTATAATCCTAGTACTTGGAAGACCCGAGACAGGAGGATCACAGGTTTGAGGACAGCCTCAGCAATGTAATAAGACTCTCAGCAACCTAGCGAGACCCTATTTCAAAAAAAAAATTAAAAAAAATAGGGTTGAGCTGGGCATGGTGGCACACGCTTGTAATCCCAGTACTTTGGGAGGCGGAGACCGGAGGATCCGGGTTCGCGGCCAGCCTCAGCTCTCTCTCTCTCTCTCTCTCCCTCTCTCTCTCTCTCTTTACCTAGTGAGGCCCTCTGCAACTTCGTGAGACCCGGTTTCAAAATAAAGTATAAAAAATAGGGCTGGGGGTGTAGCGCAGAGGTAGAACGCCCCTGCGTTCAATCCCCGCTACTGCAAAAAAAAAAAAAATAGGGTTGAAGGTGTAGTTTAGAGGCAGAATGCCCTTGGGTTTAATCCCCAATACCACAAAGAAAAAAAAAGCAACGATTCCCCCTTCCTATCAAAACCCAGGCTTGACACCATATGCTTCCGTAGAGGATGAACGCACCTTCTCAACCCCCACCCCCGCTAGCCTCGATGTCTCAGGCAATCGCTGGGAACAGGCATGTGACACATTTTAGCCCAGAGGACTTGCTGGAAGTCTTCCGGGGGCTTCAGAAAGTTTGATCCCCTCTTAAAACAGGTTTCAGGAAAGGAAATTGACCTTTTTGGGCTTTTTTTTGTTTTGTTTTTGGCGGTACCAAAGCTTGAACCCAGGGGCATTCTACCTCCGAGCTACACCCCCAGTCCTATTTTTTATTCTTTATTTGGAAACAGGGTCTCACTAAGTTGCGGAGGCTGGCTAGGAACCCAGATCCTCTGGTTTCAACCTCCCAAGTACTGGGATGACAAGCGTGCGCCACCACGCCCGGCTGACCTTTTCTGTTCTGTTCTGTCCTGTGGGTGTTGCTGTAAGAGCACGAGGTCTAGAGCTGTGGCAGCCACCTTGGACTCACAAGGAGAGTGCTCCATCGTGGTGGATGGAAAGACGGAAAGACCCCGGATGTCCGATGCTGCTGTTGATTTAACCAACCCTGGGACTGCCCCATCTCAAGACGTTGGTGGAACCACACCAAGTTTGGTATTATTTAGTAGTAGCAAAAATCATCTTGATGAACTTATCTTTTGTGTGTGTGTGTGCAGTACTGGGATTGAACCCAGGGGCACTCTACCTCTGAGCTACACCCCCAGCCCTATTTTTTATTCTTTATTTTGCTTTGTTTTGTTTTGTTTTTGCGGTACTGGGGATGGAACCCAGTGGCATTCTACCCTATTTTTCATTCTTTATTTGGAAACAGGGTCTCACTAAGTTGCTGAGAGCCTCACTAAGTAGCTGAGGCTGACCGTGAACCTGCGATCCTCCTGTCTCAGCCTCCCAAGTACTGGGATGACAAGCATTTGCCACCACGCCCAGCTGACATATCTTTTTTTTTTTCAGGATTTTTATTGGTGCATTAGGATACATAATTTGGTCATTTTCATCCCTCAGTACCCGCCCTTTCCCTTCTCCTCCCTTCCTCTACTCTACTGGTCTCCCTTCTGTTTTCCCTCCTTTTCTTTCCTTTTTTCTCTCTAGCTTCCCCATATAAGAGAAAACAGACCACCCTTGTCTTTCTGAGTCTGGCTTATTTCGATTACCATCATGTTCTCGGGGTCCATCTGTTTTCCTGAAAATGACACAATTTCGTCCTTTTTTATGGCTGAATAAAACTCCACTGTGTGTATCTACCACATTTTCTCTATCCATTGATCTGTTGACAGACACCGAGGCTGTTTCCATAACTGGACTATGGCGAACGGTGCTGTTGTAAACAGGGGCGTGCCCGTAGCCGCGGCGCGCACTGCCTTTCATTCTTTTGGATCGACACCCAGGAATGGTGTAACCGGGTCACAGGGAGGTTCCACGCCCCATCTTTTCAGAAACCTCGGTGGATATAGCTCGCCTATGGTAAACTTCCAGAAACATGATTCCCGCCCTAACCCTCCTCTCACATCACTCCAGATCCATGTGACGGACTTAGTGGACATTTCCCGAAGCAATCCAATAGGCACCTCACAAACCAATTACCTGCCGTGTTCCCCAAAAGACCTTCTCCCCTAACCTCCCTTCACCAGAGGAACAGTTCCCCCATCTACATAGTCTTTTCTGAGTGGCCACCCGTCCTTTCTTTCCTTCCTATTCATTCATTAAACTAACTCACAATCAGGGCGTGGTGGTGTACACTTGCAATCCCAGTACTTGGGAGGCTGAGACAGGAGGATCACAGGTTTGCGGCCAGCCTCAGTTACTTAGTGAGGCCCTGTTTCCAAATAAAGAATAAAAAAGCCGGGCGTGATGGCGCATGCTTGTAATCCCAGTACTTGGGAGGCTGAGACAGGAGGATCCTAGGTTCGCGGCCATCCTCAGCTATTAGTGAGGCCCTCTGCAACTTAGTGAGACCCTGTTTCAAAACTAAAGAACAGCTGGGCGTGGTGGCGCATGCTTGTAATCCCAGTACTTTGGGAGGCGGAGACCGGAGGATCCGGGTTCGTGGCCAGCCTCAGCTCTCTCTCTCTCTCTCTCTCTCGCTCTCGCTCACTCTCGCTCTCTCTCCTTAGTGAGGCCCTCCGCAACTTCGTGGACCCGGTTTCAAAATAAAGTATAAAAAAAAAATATATGGCCGGGGGCGTAGAGCAGAGGTAGAACGCCCCTGGGTTCAATCCCCAGTACCGCAAAAAAAAAAAAAAAACTAAAGAACAAAAAATAGGGCTGGGGTGCAGCCCGTAGGTAGAATGCCCCTGGGTTCAATCCCTGGTACCGCAAAAATAAATAAACAAAAATAAAAAATAGGGCTGGGGGTGTAGCTCAGAGGTAGAATGCCCCTGTGTTCAATCCCCAGTACCGCAAAAAAAAAAAAAAAGAACTTTCTAGGCAGAAGACAGGGCGAGTGCAAGGGTCCTGAGACTGGGCAGGATTTGCAATAATCCAGGAGCAGCCCGGCAGCCAGCGAGGCTGGGGCAATGACAGAGAGCGAGGCCGATGAAGCAGTCAGGTCACGGGGAGAGAGGTGGCTCCAGTGCGGCCGCCTCCGTGCAGTGGGCAGCCATGGAGGGACTTACCCAAGGCCGCTGCACGCTCTGGCTCCGGTTTTTCAATGGTCTCAGGGGCCGGTGGGTGGAGGGTGGCCGGCAGGGAGAAAAGCGATCGTCCCCAGGCATTTTATAGTAGACGCTCTGTTAAGCAACGCTCAGACATTAACTACCTCCCGGAGTCTCACAGCTACCCCAAGATTGGCACCATAATCGCTCCCATTTCAGAGAAGAAACAGAGGCACAGAGAGGTGGAGAAACTTGCCAGGGTCACACAGCGGGTGAATCGGAGCCCTGAGGGCAGACGCTGAGAACTAGCTAGGGGGTGTGGTGCGTGGCCAGTTAGGGGCCAGGGGAGGTGGGGTCAGGGAGATGAGAAAGACAAAGATCTGAATAAAATTTCTTTCTTTTTTTTTTGGTACTGGGGATTGAACCCAGGGGCATTCCACCTCTGAGCTACACCCCCAGCCCTATTTTAATTTTTATTTTGAAACAGGGTCTCACTAGGTTGATGAGAGTCTCACTACATGCTGAGGCTGTCCTCAAACCTGCGATCCTCCCGTCTCAACCTCCTAAGTACTGGGATGACAAGCGTGTGCCACCACGCCCACCTGAATATTATTTCAAGAAGAGAATATAGTTTCAAGACAAAGGAAAGAACTTGCAGCTATGTGAACAGAGTCCTGTTGTCTCCCCCTCCTCCTCTCCCTCCTCTTCCTCCTTCTCATCCTCCTCCTCCTTTTCTGATCTGGGGCATTCTACCTCCGAACTACACCCCCAGCCCATTTTATTTTTTATTTTGAGACAAGGTCTAGCTAGGTTGCTGAGTCTGGCCTCGAACCTGCGATCCTCCCGTCTCAGCCTCCCAAGTTCTGGGATCACCGGGGTGCACCACCGTGCCCTGAGTCCTGTCCCTTCTAATTCCTTCTCCAGAGAGACTTTGATCAGGACCCTGGCTCGGTGGCCTCCGAGTGGCCTCCTCTCCACCTTCTAGGTGGGGGTATTCCCACTACCCCCCCAAGTGTGGCACCTCACCCACCTCCCACGACCCCACAGCCGAGCCCTTGACAACAGTCTGCGACCTGGGACCCACCTTCACACCACCACCGCCTGCACCCCAGATAAAACGCCGGCCGCCGCCTGCCTCTACAGGACCGGACTTTGCAGACGCTCCCTGGGCTGCAGCAAAACTTCTATTGTGTTGCCCGAGACAGAAAACAGCACGGGCCTCCCTCGCCACCTTGGTCTGGGGGACACTCGTGTCTGCAGTAGGCTGTACCCCCACACACACACCCAGGTCCCGAAAAACCTGAACCCACAGGATGCAGGGGGCCCGAGCCCGACCTTCCGGACAGGAGTTTCTGCCGGGCCTCCCGGACTCCCCAGGGCATCTGCCCATCCCAGGGCCCAGGGGCCACCTCTCAGTTCCTCATCAGCCCGGGAATTAGGAAGCTAGGGACCTGTCCCTCCTGAGCCTGGAAAGCCAGGGCCAGCCCGGCACAGTGATGCACTGAGATCCCAGTGCTCGGGAGGCTGAGAAAGGAGGCTCGCGGGTTCCAGGCCAGCCTCAGCTACTTAAGGAGACTCTTAGCAACCTAGTGAGACCCTGTTTCAAAAACAAAACAAAAAGGCTGGGGTGTAGCTCGGAGATAGAATGCCCCTGGGTTCAAGCCCCAGTATCCCCAAAAAAGGGGGGTTTAGTGAGATTCTCCATAACTTAGCGAAATCATAACCTGGTTTCTTCTCCTCTCTCTCTCTCTCTCTCAAACTGGGGATTGAACCAAGGGCATTCTATCTCTGAGCTATACCCACAGCCCTTTTAATTTTTTATTTTAAAACCGGGTCGGCCGGGCATGGTGGCACATGCTTGTAATCCCAGTACTTGGGAAGGCTGAGACAGGAGGATCACAGGTTCATGGCCAGCTTCAGCAACTTGTAAGGCCCTCTGCGACTTAGTGAGACCCTGTTTCAAAATAAAGAATAAAATAGGCTGGGGGTATAGCTCGGAGTAGAATGCCCCTGAGTTCAATCCTCAATACCACACACACACAAAAAAAGAAACCAGGCCTTGCTAAGTTGCTGAGACTGGCCTCAAACTTGTGATCCTTCTGTCTCAGCCTCCGGAGTACTGGATCACAGGTGTGCTCCATCAGGCCTGACTAAGAGACCCTGTTTCACATTTTAAAAAAGAGCCAAGCATGGTGGTATGCGCTTGTAATCCCAGTACTTGGGAGACTGAGACAGGAGGATCACAGATTCACGGCCAGCCTCAGCAACCTAGCTAGACCCTGTCTCAAAATAAAAAAGTTCAAGCCGGGCGTGGTGGCGCATGCTTCTAATCCCAGTACTTTGGGAGGCGGAGACCGGAGGATCCGGGTTCGCGGCCAGCCTCAGCTCTCTGGCTCTCTCTCTCCCTGTCTCTCTCCCTGTCTCTCTCTCTCTCTCTCTCTCTCTCTCTCTCTCTCCTTAGCAAGGCCCTCCGCAACTTCGTGAGACCCGGTTTCAAAATAAAGTATAAAAAATAGGGCCAGGGGCGTGGTGCGGAGGTAGAACACCCCTGGGTTCAATCCCCGGTACCGCAAAATAAATAAATAAATAAATAAATAAATAAATAAATAAATAAATAAAATAAAAAAGTTCAAAGCTAGCCTCTGCAATTTAGCAAGACTCCTAGCAACTTAGTGAGACCCTGTTTCCAAGTAAGAAATAAAATCGGACTGGGGGTATAGTAGCTTGGAGGTAGAATGCCTCTGGGTTCAATCCCCAGTACCCAAAAAAAAAAAAAAAGACTAGCCTCAGCAATTTAATGAGACTCTCAACAACCTAGCAAGACCCTATTTCTTTTTTTTTTTTCTCACTAAGTTGTGTAGGGCCTCACTAAGTAGCTGAGGCTGGCTGCGAACCTGCGATCCTCCTGGCTCAGCCTCCCAAGTACTGGGATTACAGAGCTGTGCCACCATGCCTGGCTCTTTTTTGATATTAAGGTAAAATTCACTTACAGTGAAATGCACAGATCTGAAGTGCGTGATTTGATGAATTCTGACAAATGTCTACATGTGTGCACCCCTCCGATCAAAATCTAGAACATTTCCATCGCCCCAGAAATTACTCTCAAGTCCCCTCTAGTCAGCCACCAGCCCCCATAGGCAACTATCCCTCTGATGTCTAGCACCATAAATTTGTTTTGCCTGTTGTGTAATTGAAATCATATGGCCTTGTGTGAGCTCTTTCAAGTCTCAATTCTTTTACTCGGCATAAATAATGCTTTTAGATTTATGTGAGTAGCTTGTCCTTTTTACTGCTGCGTAATATTCCTTTGTGTGGATGTACCACCGTGTGTTTCTCCCATTCTCCCCGGAATGACCTTTAAGGCTGTCTCCAGTGTGTGGCTATTGTGAAAGAAGCTACTTACTTGGTGGACAAGTCTGCACACGGACAAAGGTTTTCATTTTTCTTTTTTTTTTTTTTTTGCGGTACTGGGGATGGAACCCAGGGACATTCTACCTCCGAGCTACACCCCCAGCCCTTTTTTTTTTTAATTCTTTATTTTGAAACAGGTTCTCACTAAGTTGCGGAGGGCGTCACTAAGTAGCTGAGGCTGGCCGCGAACCCGGATCCTCAGTCTCAGCCTCCCAAGTACTGGGATTACAAGCGTGCGCCACCACGCCCGGCTTAGGTTTTCATTTTTCTTGAGCAAATGCTTAGGAGAGAGATTGCTGGGTCACAGGATTAACTTTTATAAGAAATTGCCAACTATTTTCCAGACTGGTTTTATATCATTTTATATTTCCACCAGCACTGCAGGAAACTTCGCGTTGCTTACTATTATTAATTTTTGTTTACACAAGTAATACGTGGGTGTATTCTCCCATAAGGCTAAAGCACCGAAGTCGGATATGGTGGTACATGCCTGTAATCCTGGTACTTGGAGAGACTGAGACAAGAGGATCGCAGGTTTGAGGCCAGCCTCAGCAAGTAGTGAGACTCTTAGCAACCTAGCAAGACCCTGGTTTTTCTTTTTTTTTTTTTTTTTTTTTTTTTTTTGCGGTACCGGGGATTGAACCCAGGGGCGTTCTACCTCCGCGCTACGCCCCCGGCCCTATTTTTTATACTTTATTTTGAAACCGGGTCTCACGAAGTTGCGGAGGGCCTCACTAAGGGGAGAGAGAGAGACGGAGAGAGAGAGAGAGAGAGAGAGAGAGAGAGAGAGAGCTGAGGCTGGCCACAAACCAGGATCCTTCGGTCTCAACCTCTCAAGTACTGGGATGACAAGCGTGCGCCACCACGCCCGGCTGGTTTTTCCTTTTTTGCTTTTGTTTTTGTTTTTGTTTTTGTGGTACTGGGGATTGAACCCAGAGGCATTCTACCTCCAAGCTACACCCCCAGCCCTATTTTGTTTTTTGTTTTTTTTTTTGGAAACAGGATCTCACTAGGTTGGTGAGAATCTCACTACTTGCTGAGGCTGTCCTTGAACCTGTGATCCTCCTGTCTCAGCCTCCCAATACTAGGATTATAAGCATGCACTACCACACTTGGCTTGCTAGCAAGACTCTGTTTTAAAAACTGGGGGAGCCGGGCATGGTGGCGCACGCTTGTCATCCCAGTACTTGAGAGGTTGAGAACGAAGGATCCGGGTTCACGGCCAGCCTCAGCTACTTAGTGAAGCCCTCCGCAACTTAGCGAGACCCTGTTTCAAAATAAAGAATAGAAAATAGGACTGGGAGTGGAGCTCAGAGGTAGAATGCCCCTGGGTTCAATCCCCTGCCCCTCCCAAAAAAAAACGGGGGGGGGAGGGATGAGAATGGTAAGTGGGTAGAATCTCTGTGAGACTGGGCAAGTGGGGGTGGCGGGTGGGGGGAGAAGACAGCGTCTTAGTCGTACGGAATGGTTCTGCACACACTCTTACAGCCCTGGCTTCAAGTCATGGATGCCACTGTCGAGCTGCGCAACCTCATGCAGGTTACTCCAAATGACTGCACTTCCCGGTGCCTCAGTGCCCGCCTGAAAAAAAAAAAAAACTGGAATAATAATAGTAGCAGCCGGGCATGGTGGTGGTGCACACACCTGTAATCCCAGTACTTGAGAGGCTGAGACAGAAGGATCGTAGGTTCGAGACCAGTCTCCACAATTTAGTGAGACTCAGCAACCTAGTGAGACCCTGTTTCAAAACAAAAATACATAAATAAAAAGGGGCTGGGGGTGTAGCTCAGAGGTAGAATGCCCCTGGATTTAATACCCAGTGCCACAAAAATAAATAAATTAATTAACATATGTGTGAAGTGTTTCGAGCATTTGTTAGGTACACTGTCATCTATTTTTAACACAATAACATCCAGGGATGTCTGACTCCCAAGAACTCACTCAGGCGGGTTTGGTAGCCCCTACCAGTGATTCCAGTATTTGGGAGGCTGAGACAGGAGGATCACAGTTTTGAGGACAGCCTCAGCAATGCAGCGGGACTCTCAGCAACCTAGCCAAACCGTGTTTAAATAGGGCTGGGGGTGGAGCTCCGAGGTTGAAAGCCCCTGGGTTCAATCCCCAGTACGAAAGAAAGAAAGAAAGAAAGAAAGAAAGAAAGAAAGAAAGAAAGAAGAAAGAAGGGAGGGAGGGAGGAAGGAAGGAAGGAAGGAAGGAAGGAAGGAAGGAAGGAAGGAAGGAAGGTCGCTCAGCCTCTGCAATCACTGTCTTTGGTTTTTCCCTCCTCTGGCCGGCTCTCACTGCAGAGGCGGGAGCAGAGGTGGAGCCAGGTCTGAGGGGTGGGGTCCCGGGAGGAGCAGCTTTGCAGGAACCACAAGAGAACGAAGTTTCCAGAACCAGCTGGTAAACAGCTCCAAAAGCCCCTGCGGGAGCCCATTGAGGACCCAGAAGAGCCCGCTGCAATCCGGCAGCCGGAAAGTCACGGCGACCTTTGGGAGGGACGCTGGGGCCAAGGCCAGCTCCAGAGGCACAGGGCTGGCAGGGAGTCGCGGGAGCCGCTGTCGGGAGAACCTGGCCAGGTTGGACTGTGTGTGGAAAGGGGGGGAAATGATTTTCTTTTAAGGGTACAAAGCTCCTGCAAGTTGGGGCGGGGGAGAGGCATTTCTTTCAAGAGCCGTGTCTACAGGGTCTGAGAGGAACACTGCTGGGTTTGGAACCAGAGCCAAGAGCCTGGTGTTCCGATTCCCACTTCTGGGTTGAACCTTTTCTCCCCTGGCCTCCCAGCCTCTGCACCTGCCTGCCGGGCTCCCACCTCTTCCCCTTCTAAACCAAGGGTCAGTCTGCAAACTCCAGCCGCCAGCCACATCCAGCCCCGCCACCGCTTGTGAACAAAGAATGGCTTTTGCGTTTTACATTAAGTGGCTGGAGGAAAGGAAAATCAAAAGAAGATGATTTTGTGACATGTGGATATCCTATGAAATTCAAATATCAGTGTCCATAAATAAAGTTTTATGAGCCAGGCGTGGTGGCGCACGCTTGTCATCCCAGTACTTTGGGAGGCTGAGACAGGAGGATCCGGGTTCGCGGCCAGCCTCAGCTACTTAGTGAGGCCCTCCGCAACTTAGTGAGACCCTGTTTCAAAATAAAGATTAATACGCCGGGCGTGGTGACGCACGCTTCTAATCCCAGGACTTTGGGAGGTGGAGACCGGAGAATTCGGGTTCACGGCCAGCCTCAGCTCTCTCTCTCTCTTTGTCTCTCTCCCTGTCTCTCTCTCTCTCTCTCTACTTAGTGAGGCCCTCCGCAACTTCGTGAGACCTGGTTTCAAAATAAAGTATAAAAAATAGGGCCGGGGGTGTAGCTCGGAGGTAGAACGCCCCTGGGTTCAATCCCTGGTACCGCAAAAAAAAAAATAAATAAATAAAGATTAATAAATAGGACTGAGGGTGTAGCCTGGAGGTAGAATGCCCCTGGGTTCAATCCTTAAAACCACAAAAAAAATTTATTTATTTTATTTATTTATTTATTGTGGTACTGGGGATTGAATCCAGGGGCATTCTACCTCCAGGGTACACCCCCAGCCCTATTTTTTTATTCTTTATTTGAAACAGGGTTTCACTAAGTTGCGGAGGGCCTCACTAAGTAGCTGAGGCTGGCCGCGAACCTGCGATCCTCCTGTCTCAGTCTCCCAAGTACTGGGATTACAAGCTTGCGCCACCTCGCCCAGCTTACCCCAGACCTATTTTATTTTTTACTTGGAAACAGGGTCTCACTAAGTAGCTGAGGCTGGCTGCAAACCCAGATCCTCCTGTCTCAGCCTCCCAAGTACTGGGATTACAGGTGTGCACCACCACGCCCGGGTCATAAATAAAGTTTTATTGGCACATGGCCCTTCATTTGTCTATTGCCTAAGGCTGCTTTGGGTGCTACATGGGCAAGTGTGACAGAGATGGTGGGCCCTGCAATGTCTGAAATATTTTCTCTCTGCCCCTTTATGGGAAATGTTTGCTGACCCCTAGTCTAAATCCCTGCTTAGGCTGGGCACAGGGGCGTATGCCTGTTATTCCAGTACTTGGGAGTCTGAGACAGGAGGATCGCAGGTTCGAGACCAGCCTCAGCAACTTAGTGAGACTCTCAGCAACCTACCAAGACCCTGTTTCAAAACAAAAACTAAAAAGGGCTGCGGGTATAGCTAGGAGGTAGAATGCCCCTGGGTTCACTCCCCAGTACCAACACAGAAAAAGAAAAAAATATCCCTGGGACTTGAGATGAACAAAACCCAAAACCAACACATTTATCAGACTTGTGTCCTTTGTGACCTCTCCTCAGCGCCAGGCACTGTGTCGATGTGCGGCCCGTGCTGGTTGGCCATTGCTTGCTTATCTGTCTCCTCCTTCCACAGGACCTGGACTTTGTCCTCTAGGTTTAAATCCCCGAGCCGGGCATGGTGGCGCACACTTGTAATCCCAGTACTTTGGGAGGCAGAGACCGGAGGATCCGGGTTCGCAGCCAGCCTCAGCTCTCTCTCTCTCTCTCTCACTCTCTCTCTCTCTCTCTCCTTAGTGAGGCCCTCTGCAACTTCGTGAGACCCGGTTTCAAAATAAAGTATAAAAAATAGGGCCCGGGGTGTAGCGCGGAGGTAGAACGCCCCCGGGTTCAATCTCTGGTACGGCAAAAAAAATAAAAAATTAAAAAAAAAAGATAAAATAAAATGCAGATCCCAGTCCAACAGATCTGGAGTGGTGTCGGTGACACTGCATTTCCAACAAAGTTCCCATCTGATGCCCGCTGCTGTTCCTAGAAAACTTTGAGCAGCGAGGCTCTGGGTC
This sequence comes from Glis glis, assembly GCA_004027185.1. Classification (NCBI taxonomy): domain Eukaryota; kingdom Metazoa; phylum Chordata; class Mammalia; order Rodentia; family Gliridae; genus Glis; species Glis glis. Next base: position 14,151 of record PVJS01047155.1, read on the forward strand.
TCCCCCATACATACCCTATGATGTAAGGATGAGATGATTCACTGCACCATTGTCTGTAATTGCAAGTTTTGGGAAATAACCTAAATGTCCATCAATGGGGGACCATTCGAGTAAATTATGGTGCATCTCTCCAAAGGAAGAACATGGCACAGCCCTGGAAAGCTTCAAGGCAGGTCGTTATGTCCTGGTATGGATGGTGGTGCTGGGATTGAACCCAGGGGCCTTCTACCTCCCAGCTACACTCTCAGCCCTATTTATTTATTTATTTATTTATTTATTTATTTGGTACTAGGGATTGAACCCAGGGACATTCTACCTCCAAGCTACACCCCCAGCCCTATTTTATTTTTATTTTAAAACAGGGTCTCGTTAGGTTGCTGAGAGTCTCACTACTTGCTAAGGCTGTCCTCAAACCCGTGATCCTCCTGTCTCGGAGTCCCAAGTACTGGGATTATAGGTGTGCGCCACTACGCCCATTATTTTGTACTTATTTATTTATTTATTTATTTATTTATTTATTTACGGTACTGGGGATTGAACCCAGGGGCATTCTACCTCCGAGCTACACCTCCAGCCCTACTTTTTATTCTTTATTTTGAAACAGGGTCTTACTAAATTGCGGAGGGCCTCACTAAGTAGCTGAGGCTGGCCGCGAACCTGGATCCTCCTGACTCAGCCTCCCGAGGACTGGGATGACAAGCATGCGCCACCATGCCCAGCCATTATTTTTTATTTTGAAACAGGGTTTCACTAAATTGCGGAGAGCCTCACTAGGTTGCTGAGCCTAGGCCGCAAACCTTTGATCTCCTGTCAGCCTCCCAAGTAATGGTATTATAGGTGTGTGCCACTGTGCCCATCTAGGACATATTATTTAACAAGAACAACAACAAAAATTGAGGAGCAGAATAGCGAGTGGTATGGCAACCACTTGCATAAAGGGTACTGTGGGGGAACATTTATGTTCATATTGACTTGTAGAAGCACAGAATTTTCTAGCAGAAGAAACTGCTAACTGGGTGCCTATGGATAGGGGAACAGGGTGGATGAGCAACTGGGGAGGAGGGTGACATTTTATTGTATTCATTGAATTTTGAACTATGCGAAGTTAATACCTATTACAAAATAACTGAAATTTTTTAATTATAGTGATAAATAAAAAGACTTAGAGCCGGGCGTGGTGGTGCACGCTTGTAATTCCAGTACTTTGGGAGGCTGAGACCGGAGGATCCGGGTTCGCGGCCAGCCTCAGCTCTCTCGCTCTCTCTCTCCCTGTCTCTCTCTCTCTCTCTCTCTCTCTCTACCTAGTGAGGCCCTCCGCAACTTCGTGAGACCTGGTTTCAAAATAATGTATAAAAAATAGGGCCGGGGGTGTAGCGCAGAGGTAGAACGCCCCTGGGTTCAATCCCC
>PVJS01047156.1:0-15557 GCA_004027185.1 Glis glis
TTTTGCGGTACCGGGGATTGAATGCAGGGGCGTTCTACCTCCGCGCTACGCCCCCGGCCCTATTTTTTTATACTTTATTTTGAAACCGGGTCTCACGAAGTTGCGGAGGGCCTCACTAAGTAGAGAGGGAGAGAGAAACAGGGAGAGAGCAAGAGAGAGACAGGGAGAGAGAAAATGCGCATGCGTGCGCGCGCGCATGCGCGAACTGAGGCTGGCCGCGAACCCGGATCCTCCGGTCTCCGCCTCCCAAGCACGCCACCATGCCTGGCTATTATTCTTTATTTTGAAACAGGGTCTCGCTAAGTTGTGGAGGGCCTCACTAAGTAGCTGAGGCTAGCCGCGAACCCGGATCCTCTGGTCTCAGCCTCCCAAGTACTGGGATTACAAGCGTGTGCCACCACGGCCGGCTCTAAACAGGCTTATTTCTAATCAATTATTTGAAGTTGCATGGAGTGGCTATCCTAAGCTTATCAGGAATAGTATGTAGTTTGCTGTTATTTGCCATGGATGAAGGGGGAGAATTATCTCATAAACTTGCCTTGATTTAGGGGGTTCACAGTTTGTATATGAGAAAAGAATGGTGGGAGAAGGTATCGAAGACAAAGATGACTAATTTCAAAGCAAAAGATATATAATTGATAAGAAGAAAACACAAGCCAGGCGTGGTGGCGCATGCTTGTAATCCCAGTACTTTGGGAGGCGGAGACGGGAGGATCTGGGTTCACGGCCTGCCTCAGCTCTCTCGCTCTCTCCCCCCCCCTCTCCTTAGTGAGGCCCTCCGCAACTTCGTGAGACCCGGTTTCAAAATAAAGTATAAAAAAAATATAGGGCCGGGGGTGTAGCGCGGAGGTAGAACGCCCCTGCGTTCAATCCCTGGTACCACAAAAAAAAAAAAAGAAAAAAAAAGAAGAAAACACAACTGTAATGGCAGATACTGTCCATTCATTATCCCATGGAACTCAAAGTGGGGTTCATTCCTGAGCAATAATATACATGCTCAGATAGCAGCTTTCTTAACTACTCTCACAACCTCCAAATATGTCTGCACATAGAAAAAGGAATATGCTATAGAAATACATAGTGTGGGCTATTGTTGGTAGTCTGGTTTCAGAGACCACTGAGGGTAATGTGATATCCTGGTGAAGGAAGGGAACTTTAGAAGAGACATTGGGTGCTGGGCATGGTGGCACACGCTTGTAATCCTAGTACTTGGGAGGCTGAGACAGGAGGATCACAGCTTCGCGGCCAGCCTCAGCAACTTTGTGAGGCCCTCTGCAACTTAGTGAGACCCTGCTTCAAAATAAAAAAAATAGGGCTGAGGGTGTAGCTCAGAGGTAGAATACCTCTGGGTTCAATCCCCAGAACTCTCCTCCCACAAAAAAGAAGAGACATGGGGTATGCCATGGGCTTTCTTAAGGGTTAGGTTGCCTGCAAGTCCTAAATTGCCTAACCCCTTGGCCATGTCAAACCAAGTACCAAAAAATAGCTAACATGATATACCTTTTTAAAATGGCTCTGTCTCTGCTTACTGGCAATCCAAGAGATGGCGTGACTACTAGAATCTCATACAATAGGCTCATCCCCCAACAAAATTAAGAGTTCTTCCAAGGCATTCAATATATTCTACAGAGTTTACACAGTAATTATTATGTTTATATAATAATCTATTGTCTTATAAGGATGAAGTTATTTGCCAAAGTAATCCAGAATATGAACTAGATGAGTGCTCTGTAAAAAAAAGCGAGAGAGCAAAAAAGTGTAGGCTGGGTGCAGTGGTGCACACCTTTAATCCCAGTACTGTGGAGGCTGAGACAGAAGGACCGCAGGTTTGGGGCCAGTCTCAGCAATTTAGTGAGACCCTATTTCAAAATAAAAAATAAGCTGGGTATGATGGCACATGCTTGTAATCCCAGTACTTGGGAGGCTGAGACCGGAGGATCACAGGTTTGAAGCCAGCCTCAGCAACTTAGTGAGGCCCTCCACAACTTAGTGAGACCCTGTTTCAAAATAAAGAATAAAAAATAGGGCTGGGGGTGTAGCTTGGAGGTAGAACGCCCCTGGGTTCAATCCCCAGTACTGTCAATGTTGCCCAGGCTGACCTTGAATTCCTGGGCTCAAGTGGTCCTCCTACCTCAGACTCCTGAGTAACTGGAACTCCAGGTGCATATGACACTGTTTCTGACAAAACTCCTATTGTTTCAAGGGTGGCTATTAATTTAAATTAAAACAATAACAATAACAACAAACAACCCAAAACTCTTTGGGCCAAATGCTAAAGGCATGAACCAGTAACAACTGTATGAACAAACAGCAATGAGCAAACACAGGATGATGTCTACCTTCTGTGGTCAAAACATGAGAAACCTGAGGTTTCTAAGTAATATCAAGAAGACTTCTGATTACTGCTTGTTTTTTCTAAATAAATTAAAGTGGAGAAGGTAATAGAAGACAAAAAGCAAATAATCAGGAGTAACACTGAGTGATTATAAGGGCAAATTTACACGATTTCAGAAGAGTTGAGAACTCTTAAGGTGACAAAGAATTTGACATTAGGTAGATTATTTAAGTAAAGAAGGAAGATGTGGTCAGACATTAAGAAAGAAAGATGACATTGGTTTTACAACAATGATGAAACCACTGAAATCTTTCACTTGCAACCAAACCAAAAGAGAACATAGACCCATGAGGCTACTGTATAAACCACCAGGGCCAATTACTTCTTTATTATTAATTCTGTGCTCAGATCAAATTCAAAGGACTGAGGCATCAATTACTCATCTGCACCTGGTTGCTCTTTTTTATTTTTATTTTTTGTGGTACTGGGATAGAACCCAGAGGCATTCTACCTCTGAGCTAGACCTCCAGCCCTATTTTATTTTTTATTTGAAAGAGGGTCTTGCTAAGTCAACACACGCTGGCCTTGAACTTGTGATCCTCCTGTCTCAGTCTTGCAAGTATGGGGATTCCAGGCATGTGTCACTGCACCCAGCTGTACCTGGTTGTTCTAAAATGTGCATATAATCTCTTTCACAATTTTGAAGTGATATTGGTTGCAATTCTACTTGCTGACTAAACTTGTCCAAAACAGGTATCATCTGAAAGTGATCCTATTTATTTGCTTCATGATCACTGTCATTTTAAAACAAAGCAAGTCAGTATCCTGTGAACTAGTACTTGACTGTTCTTATTGCTGACAATTCTTTTTGGGGGAGGGTCAGTCAGAAAGGTAAATTGTTTCTTGTATTATTATACTTACACATAGGCAAATGCCAATTAGCTTTATAAGCCTGAACTAGGTATGGTATCCCTTCTCATGTCAATTTTGGCATAATTACATCACTTAATAAATAAATCAGGCATACCCTAAGATCAATCACTCTGTTGTCTAATCTTGTATCTTGGTTAACAGTAGCTCTTCCTTCCTAAAAGGAAAAAAAAAAGATGAAAAATACATTTTAGTAATTTTCTGAAGAACATAAAAAACACTTTTTTGTGTGGGTAGTGCTGAGGATTGAACTCAGGGGCATTCTATCTCCGAGCTACACCCCTGTTTATTTTGAAACAGGGTCTCACTAGGTTGATGAGAGTCTCACTACTTGCTGAGGCTTTCCTGGAACCTGTGATCCTCCTGTCTCAGCCTCCCAAGTACTGGGAATACAAGTGTGCTCCACCACTTCTGGCTTCACAAAAAACACTTTTAGAAGCTATGTCTACTTTTCAATGAGAATGGATGTGTATATGTTAGTATTATGCATGAAAATCAGGGATACAAAATAATAAAACTAAGAGGCAGGGCCAGAGAGAAGTTAGTGTTAAAAGACAGAGAGATGAAAAGAAATGAGAACGAACAGATGCTAATACTTTCTTTTCCTCCTCCACTCCTTAAAGCCCTGTCTCATTATTGGAACATCAGAAGAATTAACTACCCGCACCTTTATTGATTCCTGGATTTATGCTGTTAGCCCTGGGTTGATGCAACAGATAGAAGCTGACATACAGTAGTGGGTCTCAAAAGTGTTGTATGGGAACCATGAAGGTCCTTGAGACTCTTTCAGGGAGTTCATGAAGTCAAACCTATTTTTGCATAATAATACTTTTTTACTCTCATTCTTCATGAGTGTACTGAGGAGCTTTTTAAAGGTTATATGAGGGAACTATCACAACACAGTGAATTCAGAGGCAAACATGAGAATCTAGTTGTTATACATTAAGACAGACATTACAAAGATTTGTAGATATATAACACAATGTCAACTCTTATTGTTTTAGAAAACACAAAATGTTTTTTATTGTTATTTATATAACAATACAAACTTATAATACATTTATGTTTGTTTATTTATTTACTGTACTGTGGATTGAACCCAGGGGCATTCTAGCTCCAAGCTATACCCCCAGCTCTATTTTTTATTCTTTATTTTGAAACAGGGTCTCACTAAGCTGCAGAGGGCCTAAGTAGCTGAGGCTAGCCATGAACCTGCGATCCTCCTGTCTCAGCTTCCCAAGTACTGGGATTATAAACGTGCACCACCATGCCTGGCCTATGTTATTGTTTTTTTAATAAATTAATGCTTTAAAATGTTTTAACTTCTAATACTATAAATATTGATAGATATAACAACAATACAAAAGCTTGGGGGATGTCTTCAATTATTTTCTTTTTTTGGTGGGGATGGAACCCAGGGGCACACTACCTCTGAGCTATACCCTCAGTCCTATTTTATTCTTTTATTTTGAAATAGTTTCACTAAGTAGCAGAGGACCTCATTAAGTTGCTGAGGCTGGCTATGAACCTGCTGTCACAGCCTCTCAAGTACTGGAATTACAAGCATGTGCCACCACACCCAGCTTCAATTATTTATTTATTTTTTTTGGGTGGTTGGTACTGGGGATTGAACCCAGAGGCATTCTACCTCTGAGCCACACCCCCAGTCTGATTTTATTTCTTATTTGGAAACAGGGTCTCGCTAGGTTGATGAGAGTTTCCCTACTTGCTGAGGTGCTCCTCGAACCTGTAATCCTCCTGTCTCAGCCTCCCGAGTACTAGGAGTACAGGTGTGTGCCACAACGCCTGGCTTTCAATTATTTTTAAGAGTGTAAAAGGATTCGCATCAGGCGTGGTGGCCCACACCTGTGATCCTACTACTTGGGAGGCTGAGAGAGGAGGAATCACAGGCTCACAGCCAGACTCAGGAACTTAGTGAGGCTCTTTGCAACTTAGTAAGATCGTGTTTCAAAATAAAAAAATAAAATAGGGCTGGGGCATAGCTCAGAGGCAGAATGAGCTTAGGTTCAATCTCCAGCAAAATACACACACACGCATGGATTAGCATGTGCAAGGCCTGGGATCAATCATTGGTGCTGCAAGGAAAAAAGAAGTGTAGAAGGGTCTCTTGAAACCAAAAAGTTTGAGAATTGCAGGTCTAAGAGAAAATTTTTTAATTTATGTACTTATTTAATTTGTGGTACTGGGATTGAACCCAGGGGCTCATGCATGCTATCAAGTACTCTATTACTGAGCTATATCTCCAATCCCTGTAAGAGTACATTTATTCTGAGATCAACCAATCTCAGAAGGTCAAGGGTAATATGTGTTTTCTCAAATGTGGAAGAAAGAAAATAGGAAACCAAAGGGACTTCAGATAAATGAGGAGAGACACAAGTAGAATTGTGGTAGGGGATTGCGGGAAGGAGGTGGGGAGGGGAAAAATGAGACTCAAGGAAGGGAACAGTTCAAAATTTTATGCCCATATATGAAGGTACCACTGACCAGTCTCACTAACATGTATAGGGGAGAGAAGAGGGAGTGGAGTGGGATGCAGAAGGAAACACACCAAGTGATATGTGCATATATGTTTATATCACTTTGAATCTCATTATGATGTATAAATATAATGCGCCAATAAAAGTATATTACAAAAGTAACTTTAAGCCAGGCATGGTGGCACACGCTTGTAATCCCAGTACTTGGGAGGCTGAGACAGGAGGATCACAGGTTTGCAGGTTCACAGCCAGCCTCAGCTACTTAGTGAAGCCCTCTGCAACTTAGTGAGACCCTGTTTCTTTTTTTTTTTTGTACTGAGGATTGAACCCAGGGGCATTTTACCCCTGAGCGACACCCTCAGACATATTTTCTTTTTATTTGGAAACAGGGTCTCACTAAGTTGCAGATGGCCTCACTAAGTAGCTGAGGCTGGCCACAAACCTGCAATCCTCCTGTCTCAGCCTCCCAAGTACTGGGATTACAAGTGTACGCCACCACACCTGGCCGAGACCCTGTTTCAAAATAATTAAAAATAGGGCTGGGAGTGGAGCTCGGAGGTAGAATGCCCTGGGTTCAATCCCCAGTAATTGCAAAAAAAAAGTAAATTTAAAGCCGGGCGTGGTGGCGCACGCTTATAATCCCAGTACTTTGGGAGGCGGAGACCAGAGAATCCGGGTTCCGGGCCAGCCTCAGCTCGCTCGCTCTCTCTCTCCCTCTCTCTACTTAGTGAGACCCTCCGCAACTTTGTGAGACCTGGTTTCAAAATAAAGGATAAAAAATAGGGCCGGGGGTGTAGCGCGGAGATAGAACGCCCCTGGGTTCAATCCCCGGTGCCGCAAAAAAAAAAAAAAAAAGTAAATTTAAATAGAAATAGAGCTCCAATCAATTTACATGCACACATAATACAAAAGTAGGATATTGGGTTTTCAATGTTTTTCAAACTGAATATATAGAGAAAGCATATTTCATAAATATGAATTGTACCTCTTCTCCTTCCACCTCAGGCCGAATGGCATCATCCAGCTGCAGGGGCAGGCGGGGTTCAGCCAAACTGATCACGTAAATCTGAAAGTGAGAAATTGCCAAAATACCAAAAATAGCAGGAAGCACACAAAACCTGGTATCTTTTGCTTAAAAAAATTCTACAGTTGACTTAAATGTGAAGCAATATTTGCATACATCTTTAACTGAAACTGCTTGCTGAAATCAAAGATGATGATACACATTTTTCACCTATAAAATGGAGAAAATTGCCTCTATGTGTTGTTGTAACAGTCAAATAATGTATATACAAATACTTTATAAATCCTAAGGTACATACCACTGTAATAAATAACTATGGTCTAGCTTTATCATACAAAAGCTGTTAGCTGAATCACTTAATCTCAGACCTTCAATTAAAATGAGGTCGCTGTAAGAATCAAACCATTAACATATGAATTGCTATTATTGTTAACAGCATTTGGCCACTATTACTAGGACCAAATTCAGGCCAGCTCTGCTATACTTCTCTTTCCTTTTCTCATTCTTTCTTTTTCCAAGTATCTCTTCACTGCCTCCTCTTGTCAAACATGTTACATGTTTTTTTTACTTTCCCTACATCACTGTGGCACTGTGGTGCTGCAATAATTCCTCCTGCTCCTGTATATATGTTCCTTAGAAATGATGCTGCCTCTCCTCTCACCAAGAGCTGGAATCCTTTTCTCCACCCTTTACATCTGAGTTTTGCCACATAAGATTCTGACCAATGGGATATTTAACAAAAGCGACACAAACAGAAGCTTGAAAAGTGTGTGTCCACATGGCCTTCCTCACTTGCCTCTGGGACCCATCCTGGTACTGTATCAACATGCTTGAGTTACCCTGCTGGATGAGGAGAGGCCACAGGAGGAGATGCTGAGATACATCAGTGAGCCCAGTCAATGCCATACAGAGCAGATGACCCACCTCAGATGGGCCCATCCCAACTTGCTCAAAAAATCATGAGCAAATCAATGTTTGTTGTTCTAAGTTACCAAATATTGAGGTGTTTTGTTATATATGTAACAAAAGCTAATTGTTATGAATCTCTGTATTTTATTCCTTTGTGGTGTTGGGTATTGAATTCAGGGGCATTCTACCTCTGAGCTGCACTCCCAGTCCTATTTTATTTTGAAACAAGGTCTTGCTAAGTTGCAGCTTGCTAACCTGCTGAGGCTGGCCTCAAACCTGTGATCCTCCTGTCTCAGCCTTCCAAGTATTGGAATTACAGGCATGCACCACCACACCTGGCTGAATCTCAGTATTTTACATGAACTCAAATTAAGAACATATAGATTTGCCGGGTGTGGTGGCGCACGCTTGTAATCCCAGTACTTGGGAGGCTGAGACAGAAGGATCAGGGTTCGTGGCCAGCCTCAGATACTTAGTGAGGCCCTCCCCAACTTAGTGAGACTCTGTTTCAATATAAAGAATAAAAAAATAGGGCTGGGGTGTAGCTCGGAGGTAGAATGCCCCTGGGTTCAATCCCCAGTACCGCAAGAAAAAAAAAAAAAAAGAATAAAAAATAGGGCTGAGGGTGTAGCTCAGAGGTAGAATGCCCCCGGGTTCAATTCCTAGTTCTGCAAAAAATAAAAATAAAAATTAGAAAAAAATAAAGAAACATATAGATTCGACATAGAAAGTTGTAAGAACTACTTAAATACATTGTGTGTGTATATGTGTGTATGTCTCTGTGTGTGTGTGTGTATATATATATATAATTTATTTATCCTATTTAATTTTTTTGAGGTGCTGGGGATCCCTTGCACATGTCTAGGCAAGTGCTAGACCACTGAGCTACCCCAGTCCTAACAATTTTATAATTTGAAAGTTACCTTCTGAACATGTAACTCAACATCCTGCTGTGTACAGCTCCCAACTTTCTGATTCACTTTTCTCACCACGCCTTCTACATCTACGATGCTTTCTTTGTTGATGCTGTCAAGAGATAAAATTTCCAACTTTAAACATCTCATTAGTGGTGTCAGAACTCATTTGGTGTTTAAGCAGTAAAGTTGAATATGCTAAACTTTTCTTTAATACAGTAGCCACTTGAGATAAAGCCAGTCTATTTAAAGTACTTACAATAAGTTATTATATAGCATGCCTTATGAGATTCCTTGAAGAGAAGATTTTTTAAAATGTTATAGTTTAGTTACCACTTATAAGATACTCGAAGCATAAAAGGCAACAGAACCAAACTGAATTGTGAAAAGCAGTAAAGTCTTTCAATTATTTATTAAAGAACATTTTCCTCCCTATACTTGAGATTCACTAAGATCAGCATTTCCTGTAACGAGAAACACTGGCTTCAATAAATGCAATTACTGGTATGTAATGGAATTAAATAATAGAAGAAGGTCAACTGAAAAGATTTCAAGGTAATAAGAGGACATTAAGGTGCTGTTTTGCAATTAAATCTTCACTGCCCAGAGTTCTGAGTATACTTTGTCACTGGATGTATGACAGATAGCCTACTAGATTGTGTACTTCCACTTAAGACAATGCCTATTTGAATGAAGCTTAATATATGATAAGTGTACAATAAATGCATCTTCCAGGTAGTTTATTCTTTAAGAAACTTGAGTCTTGAACACCACATACTGAAATTCTGGAATATAAAATTTATGAAGTTGCTTATTTAATACCCAATTAAATTTTTTATCTCTAGTACATCACCAAGGATGAATGGTAATTCTCATACAAAATGTACTAGTTCTACTTTTGTATATATTCTTGTTTTGACAGAATGTGGCACAATATATTTGGAGGAAAGGGTAAGATTTAACTTTCATGGGAAAATTTGATTCATTCTTATAAGGAACTGATTTGATACTGAGGATTGAACTCGGGGGCATTTTACCTCGAGCTACACCTCAAACCCTCTTCATTTTGAAACAGGGTCTTGCTAAGTTGCCGAGGCAGGCATCAAACCTGTGATTCTTCTATCTCAAGACTCCCAAGTAATGGGATTATAGGTGTATGCCACCGCACTTGGCTCAAATTGAGTCTTTGGTGCTACTAGATATTCTAGAAACCCATACAATACTTATTTTACACAAGAGGACACCACAATCCATTTCAATGAACATTTGCTTGGGGTTGGAAAGGGGTCAAAATGAGAAAAATAGCTAAAGAATAGTAAAGGAAAAAAATTTTTGCTTCATTTTGCTACACTGCCTAGAATTCTGTTACCTATCTTAAAAATTTTTTTCAATAGTACACATCTCTTTTTTTTTTTTGCGATACCAGGGATTGAACCCAGGGGCGTTCTACCTCCGTGCTACACCCCCAGCCCTATTTTTTTATACTTTATTTTGAAACCGGGTCTCACGAAGTTGCGGAGGGCCTCCCTAAGTAGAGAGAAAGAGAGAGAGAGAGAGAGAGAGAGAGAGACAGAGCGAGAGCTGAGGCTGGCCGCGAACCCGGATCCTCCGGTCTCCGCCTCCCAAAGTACTGGGATTACAAGCGTGCGCCACCACGCCCGGCAATAGTACACATCTCTTTCATTCTCATAAGTCTCCTATACTACAGCAATCATCAAATAATACATAGTTAAAGTGTTGTGTACTAGCTGGGCGTGGTGGCACAAGCTTGTAATCCCAGTACTTGGGAGGCTGAGACAGGAGGATTGCAGGTTTGTGGCCAGCCTCAGCTACTTAGTGAGGCATTCTGTAACTTAGTGAGACCTTGTTTCAAAAAATAAAAAATAAAAAATAGGGCAGGGAGTGTAGCTCCCAGCTACAATCCCCAGTACAGCAAGTATTAAAAAAAAGTTGTATAATGAAGAAACTATAACTTATTATTGCAGAAATAGTTGGTAAACTGGGAGAATGTTCCTCTGAGATCCGAAGGGATCAAGAGGCTTTAGTTCACTGTTAAAAAGACTTTCCACAGCCGGGCGTGGTGGCGCATGCTTGTAATCCCAGTACTTTGGGAGGCGGAGACCGGAGGATCCGGGTTCACGGCCAGCCTCAGCTTGTGCACGCACACACGTGCGAGTGTTCTCTCTCTCTCCCCCTCCCTCTCTCTCTCTCTCTACCTAGTGAGTCCCTCCGCAACTTCGTGTGACCCAGTTTCAAAATAAAGTATAAAAAATAGGGCCGGGGGCGTAGCACGGAGGTAGAACGCCCCTGCGTTCAATCCCCGGTACCGCAAAAAAAAAAAAAAAAAAAAAAGACTTTTCACTATTGGCAATCTAGTGTCACTGAATCTATCTTCAACATGACTGCCACCTACTAGCTGCTTCATCTCTTTACATGAGTAAACTTCATGCCTGAGTTTATGAAGCAGGTCTTGTGAGAATTCTATTGCTCCTTTCATGTCTCCATGAGGGAAGTTTTTTCCTCTTCAAAGCTTCATGGAGTCACCTAGAGCTCCACACAGCTACCTTTCCACTATGACCCCAACCCCCTTGGTTCTTTTACTTTACCCCCTTTGATTCCCTTGCAGATGGCATTTGATTGTCCTCTAGACTTTCCATTACCAGATAGTCTTCCTCAAGCCAACTCAGGTTAAATATATCTCCTCTTCAGGGTTGAGTTTCATGGTACTTTCCTTCCAGAAAGAAGTTGGAATATGGTCCAAGACACTCTGCTCAGGGCTGGCTGGAGATCCAATGAATGAAAACAAACTCTCTCCCCTCCCCGCTCAAAACTACCAGATGACTTTATTTACTTATTTTATGGGAGTTGGGATGTTGAACCCTGGAGGGTATTCTGTCTCTGAGCTACACCTCCAGCCCTTTTTAAAAAAATTTTTAGTTTGAAACGGGGTCTTGCTAAGTTACCTCGAGTTATGCTGGCCTTGTACCTGTGATCCTCCTGTCTCAGCCTTCCAAGTATTGGGATTACTTACTGGCATGTGCCACCCCACCTGGCTTCTTTTATTTTTTAAACCATGTATAATTTAGTTCTAATATCTCTATACACCTAGATCTATGTCTCTATTCATATTTGTAGAAATAAGTGAATTCAGGCTGAGACAGAAGGATCGCAGGTTCGAAGACAGCCTCAGCAAGTAGTGAGAGTCTCAGCAACCCAGTGAGACCCTGTTTCAAAATAATAAAATAGTGCTAGGGGTGTAGCTCAGAGGTAGAATACCTCTGGGTTCAATCCCCAGTACCAAAAATAAAAAAAGTGAATTCAGAAGAAAAAACATTAAAACAACAAAAAAGCCAGATGTGTAATAATGATTAGATTAAAACTTGCTAGCTAAAACTAGTAAAAGGCTATAAGGATTTTATGCATGTTTGTGTGTGTACGTACGTGTATATTTACACACATACACATACACACTTAGAATCAAAGGATAGGAATACTTAGGTATGTTTCTCCCAGTAGGATAAAATTCTACTTTGATTGTAGAAATACAGTCTAATTAATATGATTGAAACTGACTTATATATGAAGATAGCACAATATTTAGTGTACATGTTATAGTTTGATTGCTATCATAAAGAGATTATTATGGTTCCAGTTTTACATTTTGAAATTAACATGTTGCTATGTCCTTATTTTGAAAAAGGGTTATGTCTAATAGGCCACTAGTTGCCTTGGGTTTTTATGGAGGATGCGGCAGGGAAAAATATCCTTGGTATAAAGAAGAGGAACTCCTGGGAACTATTTTATTGCAGGAGAAATGAAGTAAATTAAACATGTCTTTTCAAGAACTAAGTCAGCTATTTTTATTATTAATTCCTCCCCTCAAACATACTATCACTGCATTGTGTTTCATACCTCTGTCATTTTCCAACCACCTTTCTGACCCTCCATATAATTAATCACTCGAGTAAGATAAATTATTATAGCCTTGATATTAAAATGCCCTAGCTAATAGGCACAACAGATTTCACGTCATCCATTAGGAACTGTCAACCATCCATTTAATAGTTCAGTTCTAACTAAAACTGTCTTTACAGAATACAATAGTATAAAGCACCATTCTTTGTGTATTTTATGAGAATATTTTGAGTTGGCTATCAATTTTTTAAAAAATAAATGATTAATAATAAAACATGAAACTTGGGGGGAAAAACAAATAGTATCTAGTTAACTGAAGGAAAAGAATGGGGGTTATGTATTCCAATATACATATATTTATTTATAAATTATGTACATGTATTACTAACTTAGGTATTATATTTAGGTAATTATAAAATTGGAGTAATGTTCATAGTTAGCAAAATGAATGAATGCAAATTCATATTTAACATAGTCTTTGCTTTTTTTTTTTTTTTGCAGAACAGGAGACTGAACCTGGGGCATTCTACCTCGAAGTTACACCCCCAGCCCTATTTTGTATTCTTTATTTTGAAACAGGGTCTCACTAAGTTACAGAGGGCCTCACTAAGTAGCTGAGGCTGGCCGCGAACCTGTGATCCTCCCGTTTCAGCCTCCCAAGTACTGGGATTACAAGCGTGCGCCACTACACCCCGCTTAACAGTCTTCTTGATAATATAAAATTTGAAGGATACTGACATCTCCAATCAGATTGTCATTTTTTTTGTGTGTGTGGTACCGGGGATTGAACCCAGGGGCGTTCTACCTTTGCGCTACACCCCCGGCCCAATTTTTTTATACTTTATTTTGAAACCAGGTCTCATGAAGTTGCGGAAGGCCTCACTAGGTAGAGAGAGAGCAGACTGTCATTTTTTAAAACCTCATAATGGAGCTGATACTGAGATGTCACTGAGCTTATAGAAAGATCTTACTGTATGAGTAGAAGTGTCAGCATTAACATTTTCTTATTTATGCTTATATGTTTAATCTTCAGCCTATAGTTTCTTTGTAGAAATCACCCCTCCCCCTTTTTGTGGTATTTGGGATTAAACCCAAGGCCTTGAACATATTAGGCAAACACTCTTTCTTCGAAGTATACCCCTTTAAAAAATATTTTTTTAGCCAGGCGCGGTGGCCCACACTTGTAATCCCAGTACTTGGGAGGCTGAGACAAGAGGGTCACAGGTTAGAGACTAGCCTCAGCAACTTAGCGAAACCTTATTTAAAAAAAAAAAATCAGGCTGAGGGTGTAGCTCGAAGGTAGAATGCCCCTGAATTCAACCCCCAGTACCCCCACCACATAATATATATATAAATATATATATTTATATATATTATATAATATATATAAAATATAAAAAAAAATATATATATAAAAATATATATATATATATATTTTGGTACTGGGGATTGAACTCAGGGGAGGGGGTTCTACCTCTGACCTACCCTCTAGCCCTTTTTATTTTTAAATTTTGAAGCAGGATCTTGCTAAATTGCTGAGGCTGGCCTCAAGCTTGCAATCCTTCTGTCTCAGCATCCCAAGTACTTGCTATTTTTTTTTTTTGAGACAGGGTCTTGCTAAATTGTGAAGGCTGGCCTTGAATTTGTGATTTTCCTGCCTTAGCCTCCTGAATAGCTGGGATTACAGTATGTGCTACCATGACTTGTAGGAATCCTTTTTAAGCCACTTGTTTATTTTCTGTGGGTCAGTTTATTAAAACATAATTCCTCCAAACCAGTTAACTAGGTAAAATAAATTTTATTTATTTATTTGTTTACGTATGATGTATGTATGTATATATGTATGTATGTATGTATTTTGTGGTACTGGGGATTGAACCCAGGGACATTCTACCTCTGAGCTACACCCCCAGCCCTATTTTATACTTTATTTTGAAACGGGGTCTCACTAAGTAGCTGAGGCTGGCCACGAACCTTCAATCATCCTGTCTCAGCCTCCCAAGTATTGGGATTACATGCGTGCGCTACCACACCTGATGAGAAAAGCTAGGCATAATGCCTGTAATGTCAGTACTGTTTCAAAACAAAAAATAAAAAGGGTTGGGGGTGTAGTTCAGAGGTAGACCTCCCTGAGTTCAATCCCCAGTACCACCAAAAAAGAATTCTTATTTATCATTATTCAGAATTCAAATTTAGCCGGGCGTGGTGACGCACGCTTGTAATCCACGCCTGGCTGGCAAGTGAGATTTCTGAAAGAAGATTGTGGGGTTCCAGTAATAAAAAGGAATTAATGCTGATCCCTCACTTTCTGGTTCAGTCAGTGCATGGTAACAAATTAAAGTTTACTGTGAGCCAGGCATGGTGGCGCATGCTTGTAATCCCAGTGCTTGGAAGGCTGAGACAGGGGATCACAGGTTCACGGCCAACCTCAGCAATTTAGCCAATATACCAAAAAAGAAGAAGAAGAAAAAAAAAAAAAAGATGAGAAAACAGAGACTCTAAGAGGCTCAACAATCTACCATCATATAGGTTTGCGAGAATATTTACTGATTATTGCATTAGACAGTTCTGCTACAGACTTACAAATTAGTGCTAATTTTTTTTTTGTGGTACTGGGGATTGAACCCAGGGGCATTCTACCTTCGAGCTACACCCCCAGCCCTATTTTCTTTATTCTCTATTTTATTTATTTTTTTTGCGGTACTGGGGATTGAACCCAGGGGCGTTCTACTTCCGCGCTACACCCCCGGCCCTATTTTTTATACTTTATTTTGAAACTGGGTCTCACGAAGTTGCGGAGGGCCTAAGTAGAGGGGGGGAGGGGGGCAGAGAGAGAGAGAAAGGGAGAGGGAGAGAGGGAGAGAGAGAGAGAGAGAGAGCGCGCGCGCGCTGAGGCTGGCCACGAACTCGGATCCTCCGGTCTCCGCCTCCCAAAGTACTGGGATTACAAGCGTGCGCCACCATGCCCAGCTATTCTTTATTTTGAAACAGGGTCTCACTATGTTGCAGAGGGCCTCACTAAGTAGCTGAGG
>PVJS01047157.1:0-15553 GCA_004027185.1 Glis glis
CTCCTCCTCCTCCTCCTCCTCCTCCTCCTCATTCTCCTTCTCCTTCTTTTTGGCACCAAGGACATTCTACCTCTGAGCTATACTCCAGTCCTTTTTATTTGGTAACAGGGTCTCTCTAAGTTTATGAAAGTCTTGCTAAGTTTCTGAGACTGGCCTGGAATCTTTGATCCTCCTGTCTCAGCCTCCCAAGTACTGGGATTACAGGTATGCACCACTGTGCCAAGCTTGGTCCTACCACTCTTAACCAAACCTCTCACGATTTATTAACGAATCATTCTTACCAATTCATGCACTCATTCCTTAGTCTTTGTCGCATTTCTAATGCATGCTACATGTCTCCGTAATCTACCTGCTTCATTCCACTGGGGAGCATTTCCACGAGCTCTCCTGATTTCATTTCAGGCGTAGTTTGTTACACAAATCAGTTTAACTTTCCTGTCAATTCACCTTTTCCAAACTTTCCCAGTTCTCTTGACAGTGTCATCATTACTTCAGGTCTCAGGTTTTGAGTTTTCTCTGGTCCCTGCTTTTCCATGGTCCTTGATCTACCCAGCTTTCCTACGTGCTATTTTGTCCACATCCTTCTTTCTATTCTTCCGTCACTCTGCCCTAAGCCTGGATTGTTCCCCGAGTTCTTTCAGAGAGCCTCTCTTCTCTGTGATGAGCCATGCATCCTATGGTCTTCAAGAGACAGAGGATCTGGATTTATGACTTGGTTCTGCTCCTCATCAACACTTTGGTCTCTGTCCCCTTTCCCTCTCCAGCCTCCTTTGTCCCCACACACAGTTACCAAATCACACTGAACGCACTTCCAAAATCTTCATTCTTTCCTTTATCTTTATATGGGCACTTCCCAATTTCAGACCACTAGCAGCTGACTGAACAGTTGCCCTCTCATTACATCTTGCCATTTAAAGAAATATGGATGTTTTATTTTGTTTTAGTGTTAGCTTTACAGAAAAAGTTGAAAATATAGTAGAGTTCATGTATATCCCTACCGCAGTTTTCCTATCACCAACATTTTACATTACCTGGATACATTTGCCAAAATGAGGAAACCAAATGCCATTAACTAAAGTCTAGGCTTTATCCAGATTCCACTCGTTTTCCTGCTGACATCCTTTCCTGGACTAGAATCCCATCTAGGATGCCGCATTAGCCTCCTCTAGTCCACGGCAGTTTCTCAGTTATTCCCTGTTTTTCATGACCTGACAAGTTTTGAGTAATCAGATATCTTTAGAATGCTCCCCAATTTATTTTTATTTTTTACTCTCTTTCTCAGTGTTATACTGGATTTAGGGATTTGGGAAGAGAACATCAGAGAGATGAGGTCCTCTTCTGACCACACAACTTGCCAGTGGTGATGAAGAACTTTTTCATGTGGTCCAGGCAGTGTTCTCAACTCCAAAGTTACTTTTTATCTCGTTTGTGTTGTCTGTTATCTAGAAGAAAGTGCAGTCCGTGTGGGGGAGAGGAGAGTCAAGGCTCATCTCCCTGAGAGTGGAACATCTACATAAATTATTTAAAATTCATCTGTAACCAAGATTTGCCTCTAATCCCATATTTACTCAATCATGTATTCAATAATTGATTTGTATCAGTACAAATACTGATATAGACAAACACAAATCTCATTTACATATATATGATGTAGTATTGGATTACAACTACATACGTGCCAGTGCTATTGCAATGGGGAGGCTGCCACCCTGGCTACTGCAGCTCTTTGGCTTGCCGGTATTCTTTTGTCCTTTGAGCAGTTTTTTTTTTTTTTTACTCTTTGGCACTACAAGATGCTCAAGACTTATCTCTCTCTCTTTTTTAAAGAAACAATTTAGCATTGTTATTATAAATATTTATAGCATACAACTTGAAATTTTGATATACATATCTAAATTCTCACTATAGTCAAGCCAGTTAATATACTCACTGGTCATCTTACATCACACAGTTACCTTTTTTGGATGTGTGGGGAAAGCACCTAAAAATCTCTCTTAGCAAACTTCCAGTATGCTGTACCATACTATTAACTATAATCATCATCGGATCTCTAAAGGTATTCATCCTTTGTAACAACGTTTTTATCCTTTGACTCCCCCTATTTGCAGAATGATCATGTAACTGCCATAATTAAAAATTTTTATTAACTTTGTTTTGTAATTAAGATACAATGCAAAGTCCTTGATGGGGTATAATAGGTACTTTGTGATTTGTCCCTTGGTTATGAGTCAATTCATCTGCATCTCAATTTAAGTTTTATTTCTTCTGGGAAGTCCTCTTTCATCTACAAACATGGGTTTAGAACCTTTAATTCACCTGCATCTCAATTTAAGTTTTACTTTTCCTGGGAAGTCTTCTTTCAGCCACAAATGTGGGTTTAGAACCTTTCTATGTGTTTCCATAATGCTCTGACCACATAGTGGTAGACTCTGTACAATCTGAGTTGAATGAATAATATTGGGATCTTCACAATGGCAATGAACCACAGTGTTCTCATTTGTAAAAGGGATGTGGTGGCTTCCCACAGATTAATA
Source organism: Glis glis (assembly GCA_004027185.1). Classification (NCBI taxonomy): domain Eukaryota; kingdom Metazoa; phylum Chordata; class Mammalia; order Rodentia; family Gliridae; genus Glis; species Glis glis. Next base: position 2,535 of record PVJS01047157.1, read on the forward strand.
GTGTGGAAATGATGAAGTGATTTTGTGAAAATGCTATGCGAATTTTGATCATTTCACAGATAAAAAAAATATGCTAGAAAATAGGGGTAAGGAACAGAATGAGTTGCATTATTTTCCATAACTCTCCTCTACCCATCCCCAGAGCAAAGCCTTAGGCAAGTAGTGTACTTGGCAGGAAGCAGAAGTAAGGGGACTGAGCTGGGCGTGGTGGTGCAGGCCTGTAATCCCAGGGCTTAGGAGGCTGAGACCTCAACAACTTAGTGAGATTGTTACGGTGGAAGCGGCGCTGTGGGCTCTTTCCCTTCACAGATCAGATTTTCGGAAGAGGGGAATTAAAACTAACAGGTGGCTCGGTTGCAGCTTTAACAAAATTTTATTACAAAGTCAGTAGGAAATAGAAAAAGAGAAGAGAAAAAGTCAGCATGCCTGGAAGACCCACTGGAGAGCCCGAAAGAGGAAATCTGTACCTCCCTCGGCCCCCAGCCCCTTAAATACAATTTTTACATTGGGATGGTTTTATCAGCATTACCAAGGCAATGAGCTAGTAACTTCTTAGGCATAACTTATTCCTTAGGCAGGTGGTGCCTTCTAGTCTACTAAGTGCACTTACTAAGTGCAGAGGTCACTAATCTACCTTGTTTTTACCCCTGTTGTATTGGGCTGTATTGGTTGTCTATCAACTATGGGCACTTTGATGTAACACATGGAGTTTGCCTTTCTCATACTGAGGCCAGGTCCCAAAGAATAGGAGGTAAACAGAGGCACTAGCTGTAGCCAGTGCAGCTGTGTGTAATTTCTAAGAGCAAGACATAAGGCCCTTGCTATCTTTATGGTTTTAAAATGTGCTAGGTAGAGTCGCTGTGATCTTAGGGCTAAAGCCTTAACTGCCTATATGGTGCGCTTAAGTCTCTGCGTGTTTCTAAGACTAGAGGCTTTAATTGTCTTTACATTCTTCTATGGGTTAATCATTTAGAACAAAGGGGCAGAAAAGAAGGGAGGGGGAGCTCTTGGAATGTAACAGAGCTATAGCCTCCCCCTGCCTGAATGACTGCCTTTTACATTTTACTAGAAACTAATATCAGAGCAATTTTCCCAAACCGGCACAAGATGCTGTTTGAAAAATTAAAAAATGATCTGGGGGTGTAGCTTAAAGGCAGAAGGCCCCTGGGTTCAACCCCCAGCAACACACACACACACACACACACACACACACACACACACACACACAACTGGAAGGGTAAGACAAGAAGAAAAGGGAATGCGTGACTTGATTACATTGTGGGCAACTTGGGTCCTGTTATGCAGGGAAACTTGTTAGCCAGCTTCTTTCATTGTAAATCCTAGTAGTTGGGAGGCTGAGACAGTAGGATCTCAGGTTTGAGGCCAGCGAGACTCAGTGATCCAGAGGTTGGAGGTAGAATACGCTTGGGTTCAATCCCCAGTACCAATTAAAAAAAGAGAGAAAGAAAGAAAGAAAAAGAAAAGGTAGACCATTCAGAGTGTGATGTGAGTAGACAGGGACAGTGCAGAAGTCTGCAGGCTTGTACAAAATCCTCTCACATAACAAACATCATTTGAGTATCTGTTGAGCTTAGGTAGAACGTAGAGGTGAATGAGATGCGTCTTAGCCCAGTTTTGTCATCTAAGTACATAGGCAATCAGAGTTTAAGGATGAAAACATAATCCTAGAAACCAGATTGGAAAGGGTCTTGCTAAAGTTTTAGATTTTATTTTAAATGTAAAGGAGACATAGTAAAGACATTTAAGCAGGAGAGTTAACGATCAAAGTTGTGTTTTAGGAATGCTGTTTTCCTAATGGCTTGAGTAGACTACAGTTTCCAGGGACCGTGGGAGATGGAGAAGCTGACAATAAATATTGGTAGTCTGGACAGGAGCAGTATCATAGAAACAGAAAGAAAAGGAAGGATATAAGAACAGCTCCAAAAAGAAACCTTAAAATTATTTAGTAATTGATTGAATCTGGATATCAAGAATAATGCAACATTTCAAAGACCCATGCTTTGGTGATGGGTCCCTCAAAGGAGGGGTTGAGAAGAACACAGTCAGACAAGTGCGTGCAGGAGGAAACTGCTATACACATAATAGTTGAAAACAACTGAGCAATTTTTGGCCAGGGGGAAAAAGACATCAGGAAGTGTAAGATTCAGAGTGTGTGTGTGTGTGTGTGTGTGTGTGTGTGTGTGTGCGTGTATGGGACTGAATCCAAGGGCATTCTACCTCCCAGCTACACCCCCAGCCCTACTTTATTTTTTATTTAGAAACAGGGTCTTGCTAAGTTGCTGAGAGCCTTACTAAGTTGCTGCTGCTGTCCTGGAACCTGCAATCCTCCTGTCTCAGCCTCCCAAGTACTAGGACTACAGGTGTGAGCCACTATACTCCAGGACTGTGTCATTTTTTTTCTTCTTGTTCCCTCATAAAGCCAAGAATAGTTTCTGATAGAAAGTGTAGTAAATAAATACTTTTTCTGAATGAATTGAATAAATAAAAGAATGATAAAACTTGTAAGATATAAGATATATCTGAAGGGTTGTTGGGTAAGAAGGGAGAGCAATTTGCTTTGTATCTTCAGGGGGTAGAACTAGGACTGATGAGTCTTAAGATGGATATTTGATAAACATTAAACAGTTCTTACTTATCAATGGTCTGAATTGTTGAAATTTGGAAATTTGAATTAGGTTGCCCGAAGGTATTTGGAAAAGGCTGAGTGGCACATGATAAAAGTAATTTTACAAGACTTGGACTTTGGATCAGGGCTTTAAGGAGCTTTTCAACAGGACCCCCCTCCCCAATTTTATGGAAAGATGGAGAAAGGGATGTACCTAGAAATGTACAATTTGAAAGATTATTGAAGCTTCCTTTTGATTAAATGGTTGTTCAACCTCCATTCTCATCTGGCGTCTTCCCTAAGTCTGGGCTTTATCAGAGTTGGGGGAAGAATAATACATGGGCATAATAATACCTGGGCACTGCTAAAATGCTTGATTCAGATGTTATTAAAGGTAAATCATCATGTACTGAGTTTAGGAAAATATCTACCTCCATGGGAGTGAGGATACTGGGTAGAAGGGCTGGAAGTGGGGTTTGTGTTACTGGTACTTCTTTAGCCTGGGAAGGCTAGGCAAGTGTAATTCTTCAGTCAATGGTATTGATAAAAGCAAAAACCAATAATATAGGCAATAGTAGCAATGGAGAGGCAGCAAGAGGATGAAGTCAGCCTCAGCAGGATGAGGTACCATGTGTCATTGACCGTGTGAGACACGTGGAAGTTGGCTACCTACATGGCAAGGCTAGAAAGAAAGTAACTGAGTAGCCTCTCATGCAGAGGACTTGAGTCCTTCCAAAGAGATTCCATAATAGCCCAGCATAGGTATGGGACTCTCCATGATCAGTGACAGCAGACATATTCTCTATGCTACCATGAAAACAGCCAAGGTTTAATTAGGCTCAAACTTCTACCACTGTATACACTATTTAAGTTCTTAGCACTTCCCTTCTTATAAAAACTTGAGGTCGAATAAATAGTGCGAGGCTGTTCAACCAGTACTAGGCTTGTCTGACTAATATTCGCATGCTAACGCAAATGCAATTTTACTACTTTTTAGCTACTACTTTCTGTTTTAGCTGAATATTTTAGTATTATTCTGAGTCTTCAGAGTTTGGCTCTGGCAGCCATTATAAGAACTAAAAAAGCCAGATGTAAGCTGGGTGTCTTTTGTAGACTCTAGTGTTTACTTCAAAGGCCTTGGCAGACCTGTTCTGTTCTATGTTGGTCAAAACCATCTGAAATTTTACCTCAACCTGTGGCATCCCTTTGGAAGAACTTTGGAACACCACTGGTAGAGCTGAGTTGCAGGTGCTGGTTGACCTTAGGTATCCTGATGTTGTCTATGCTTCCTATTATTAGGCTGCTTTCTGAATTCCAGGGCATATATATATACCTTTACAAATTATTTATTATATAATAATATACAGTATATTTATAATATACTTATTTTATAATGCAATATATTTGTTATATATAATAAACATAAATATTATAAGCATACAATCTATTTATACTATACCATATATTATATAATTGTATAATTTATTATAAATGTATTATATATGTATATAGCTATTAATATATAATTATATTTATCTGTGCCTTTCCTAAATACTTTCCATAATTGTTGATGATAATATCTTTTTATTTTTTGGTACTGAGGATTGAACACAGGAGCATTCTACCCCTGAGCTATACCCTCAGTCTTTTTAAATTGTTTTCAATTTTCTATTTTTTTTAAATTGGTACCAGGGATTGAACCCAGGGGAATTCTACCACCAAGCTACACCCTCAGTCCTTTTTATTTCTATTTTGAAACAGGGTCTCTCTAAGTTGCTGAGGGTCTCACTAAATTGCTGAGGCTGGCTGTGAACCTGCGACCCTCCTGTCTCAGTCCCTCAAGCACTAGGATAACAGGTGTGCACCAGCACACCTGGTTAATGACAATATCTTCAAGTACTGGAGTTGGCACCCACAGACAAGGGAATTCAGGGAGGACTGAATACGAATGCAGCCTGTGTGGGCCAGTATGTCTGTTTATTTATCAAGGTCCTGTCCTGGCAGAATGGGTGTGAGGGTGCCCCTACGATGCTAGATATTTAGGGGAAGCTGTAAAAATCACTGAGGATTAGAGGCTTCCAGGCACATCAGTCAAGTCGACTACTCTGCCCTCACTCTGCATCACCTGCCACTAGCTCCAAGTTTTGTGTAAAAGTTTCTAAACCTTCTGCTACATTGAAGATAGTATTTATTTTTGCTAGTTTGTCATCTTAGAAGTAAAATAAAAACTAAAAAAAAATTACCAACTCTCCCCACGCTTTAACTTTACAATTCATTTCCCTCTAGCCCAAGACCAGACACAAAAAAGGTAATCATTAACCTATGGTCAGCTAGGTTGTTTTGCTTTGTTTTGTAAACAAATTGTAGTGCAATCTCTGATTTGGCCACCAGAGGGGGCCTGTGCACCATTTTGAAAGCGATTCTTGTTCAACAAATTTCACACTTATGGTTTCCCATACTTTGGTGTTGCTATTCCACTCTGAAAGAAATAAAACGAAACTGGAGGCATATCAGACATAATTGAATCCTGGCTGTCATCCAGAAAATTCCAGAAAGCAGGCTCTGTGATAGCACTATGCTTTAAAAATATTGGTGAGGCATTGTGAATTATTTTAAGTATTTCAAAAAAGACACACTGTATTACAAATATTTTAATTGGCAGTGAAGATCAGGTAGCTTTGCTTTTGACTTAAATTATTATAGCTTCTATTATTTGACAGTCAAAACCTTAAAAAATAGAGATCTAAAGGGGAAAATAATTTGTTCATCAACATTTACTGAGTTGGAGACTTGCTTGTGATAAACTCCTGGAAATGGTGTGCAAGGAGCTTGGCTAATTTTAAAGCACTTTGTTAGAATATTAAGCACTTTTTCCTTGAATTAAGTCATGACAGGATTGGACAGGGCAGTCAAGATGACCCCGGCCATCCCCTTATCCATCACAAGAACCTTTCCTACAGTCAATCTGACATTAGCTGACCTTTACTTGTTGGCTTTAAGACTCACTAAAAGGTACACTCTTATTTCTAGTCACATTTCAAAAACTTCTCAAGTTCTACTCTAAATCTAAGTCTGTTCTTACGTCATTTTGATTGCTCTCCAAATATTTGAGCATCATCTTAAATGCCCCTTGATTCATTTTCTCCCCAAGACCATGTTTCCAAGTTTATTAACAATGCCTCATATGGTCCTGTGAAAACCCAGACAACCCTTCTTAATATGGGTTTATTGTGGATTAACTATGCCTGCTCATTCCTTGTAACTCTTCTCGCTAAGTGGAGTCTATCTTTTCTCTTCTTAGATCTGGATTGATCCTGTGGCTTGGTTTGAATAATAGAATGTGGCAGAAAAGGTGCTATGTATCTTTTGAGGACAAGCTTTAGGACATTTACAGTTTCAATTTTGTGCTTTGGAAATCACTTTCTTAGGACTCATGGACTAACAAGGACCTTTGCAGACAGCCCCCGAGAGCTTCTGCCAAAGCCAACCACAAATGCCAGTATTGTGGCTGCCTAGACATCCCACTGCCCCAGTTAACATTAGTCCATGAAGAAGATGGTCGTTTTAAAGAATCACAAGAATAATGTACTGATCTAATTTCGAGCCACTAAGTTTTATTTTGTAGTTCAGCATTAGATAATAGAGGTCAGTTTGCAAACACTCTCAAAGTGTTGGGTTCATGTCCAAGTAGGGTGTGTTGACTATGACTAACAATCTCTAAAATGAGACTTTTTTCTTTGATTCTGATGATACATTCGCAAAATTCCAGTATCTTTTTTACAGATTGTGTGTGTGTGTGTGTGAGCTTATGTTTTGAAATTTTAAACTTGGGCCGGGCGTGGTGGCGCACGCTTGTAATCCCAGTACTTTGGGAGGCGGAGACCAGAGGATCCGGGTTCGCGGCCAACCTCAGCTCTCTCTCTCTCTCTCTCCCTGTCTCTCTCTCTCTCTACTTAGTGAGGCCCTCCGCAACTTCGTGAGACTCGGTTTCAAAATAAAGTATAAAAAATAGGGCCGGGGGCGTAGCGCGGAGGTAGAACGCCCCTGCGTTCAATCCCCCGGAACCCAAAAAAAAAAAAAAAGAAATTTTAAACTTGGTATCTATTAATTATACCAAATGGTGGGTTTCATTGTGGAATATTTGTACATACAAAAAAAACACATAATTTGATCAATTTCACCTCCTGATTCCTCTCCCTTCCTCCCCTTCCCCCAGTCCCTTCCTCTCCTCGACTGTTTTCTCATCTCTGTATTTTTATAACCTGTGGCATTTGAAATGATTTCTGAGACTGGAACTGTTGTTATCCCTGTTGCCATGAAAAGATAAACTATTGAAATTGCGTCTGTGATTTGTTCCTCGGTTCCATGTTCTGGCAGTGAAGAAATAAATTCTGAATTTTTCTAGACTTGGTGGGATGACATCCACGATTTTGTTAGCACAATACTCAACTGTAAACCAAGGGTTTGCACATGCACCATCTCAGTTAGTCTACAGGATCATGTCTGGTAAGCATTAAGGGTTCTTTGGTGCACACTAAACATTTGTTGCTGATAGCGCTGTGGTTAGCGATTCTTATGGAAAAAAAGTGTTTCTTGTACTGTACTCAAATCTTTTCTATAAATCTATTGTTTCAAATTAAAAACCTTATACAAAAAGTAGCCATAATTTGTTTACTGGATATAGTGATTATCCATCTCCCTCTTTCTATTCTGTGTGTAAGCCAAAGAAATACGGAATTATTTAAAGAGAAGTTATCAATTAACCCCCCCAAATATCACTCAAACTCAAATAATTGAAGAAGTAGTGCTCATGAGCTTGTTGGTAAAAGTGGCTACTGTGGTTGAGGTTATGGTTAGGAAACTGGAAAACTCAAAGTAGAAAAATTGATGATAATAATATCTAACAATGTCGAGTGTTCATTATGTGGTTCTAACTTTTCTCTTTCTTGTGGTACTGGGGATTGAACCAGGGGCATTCTACCTCTAAGCTATACTCCCAGCCCTCTTTTATTTTTATTTTGAAACAAGGTCTTGATAAGTTATCTCACACTGGCCTCAAACCTGCAATTCTCCTGTCTCAGCTGCCCAAGTACTGGGTTTACAGTTGTGCACCCCGGGCCCGGCCCATTATGAGACATTCATTTTGGTAAGCATTTTGTGTAAAATAGCTCATTTCCTCATAACACTCCCATAAGCCCATAAGGAAGTAGGTTTTGTTAGCCCACTTATAAAATAATTGACAAAATTGAGGCCCAGAAAGGTAAAAGGATTTCCTCACTGGAGGAGCTGAGCCAGGAATCCCAACAAGCCACATCCAAATCTCTGCTCTTAACCGATTGCTGAGTCCAGGGCTCTCAGGGAACAAAGAGCAGTCTCAACACGGGGACAGCTTGAGGAGCTGGAGAGAGTGCTGAGCAAACATCAGGCTTGCCAGGAGACACCATCTTCATAAAAAGGGCTCCAACACTGTGCCCTGGTCAAAAACCCGTAGTATGTGTAAACATTTAGAAAGGGGGAAGCAATTTACAGCCAAGGAACTAGTCAAGGACCTATCACTAGGCAAAGTGAAACGTGAACTTGTGATGTTCTTGGAGTCCCACCCGAGTGATGAATGTGCAGTCTGGCAATTATTGGAAGGGTGCGGGGAGCTCACACGTACAGGACAAGACCGGGCCAAGGCCGGAGCTGGACTGATTTATCAGGTAAAGAGACAGGAAGCCCCTTTTAGATTAGCCAGTTTGTTATTTAAATAGACAAAAAAGAGTAAGCCAGAGGTGCCAGCTCCCTTTCACTGTCCTATCATGCAACAGAATGGACAAGAAAGGGGGGCTGCATGGAGGCAGTGCAGGTTGCTGACCACTCTGTCACCAGGGGGCTAAGGGTGCACCACAGCCAACAGGTTCGTGTTGGTGATGTGTGGGCCCAAAGTCCTCACAGACGCTGCCAGATCTTTCTGCCTTCTCTTATATGAATTTGCTTTATAAACGACTAGGACCAGAGTTCCCCGCTCAAGCATCCTTGTTTCTCCCTGTGGGTCTAGTCTTGCCAAATCTTTACTGATTTCATGCAGTTCATCAGAGTTCAGGGTTCTAGAACCTCAGCTTTCCGATGAATCCACCTGGCACACTCATTGTTTGCTGGATTATGAACTAAACATGTGTTTGGTATCTCCCGTGGGCAGACACTGTGAAGGAACAGAGACAAGCATGGCAGGAGGAGAGATGGTCCCTTTCATTTTTTTTTTAGACTGCAGAACTAGCTCGGTTTGGTTTTAAACATCAGCCTTTGCAAATTTTTGTCATCTCTCTTCTTATCCCAGTATTTAAATTCAAGAGCCACTTGAAGCCGGGCTTGGTGGCACAAGCCTATAATCCCAGTACTTGGGAGGCTGAAATAAGAGGTTCACAGGTTCAAAGCCAGCCTTAGCAACTTAGTGAGGCCCTCAGCAACTTAGCAAGATCCTGTTTCCAAATCAAAAATAAAATTGGTTTGAAGGTGTAGCTAGGAGATAGAATGTCCCTGGGTTCAATCCCCAGAACCAGAAAACAACAACAAAACAACGACAACAAACATTTGAATTCCCAGGCCTCCATTAAAAACCCCATCTTGCACAGACAGCTTATCTCCCCTTCTGATGCTTCCTAAATGTTACTTTGATTCTCTCTTAATTTACCTGTTTCCTGTGTTTCCTCCTTCCTGGCCTGAATTCTGTTTAGATTCCCCCGAAGTGCCAAGAAAGCAGCTCAAAGTTAGGCTCCAATGGTACAATATTTACATTCACTAAACATGATTCCATTGGGCCAAAAAGGGGCTCAAAAGCAGATGTTTTTTTCTTTTCTCCAAGCTTTATGAGGTAGATATAATGGTTGAAATCTGTGTGTGTGTGTGTGTGTGTGTGTGTGTGTGTGTGTGTGTGTATCTAAAGATACATTTTAAGACTCTTTCCCCTCTCTTAGGTATGCTTAAATTTGGGCTACTTTGGTCAATGCCATTAGCAGTAAATAGAAGAAAGTAGATGAAAACTCTTCTTTGACATTTCCAGTTATTTCCCAAAGACTGTCAACTTCCCAGCCAGCAGGAACTTGAGGCCAGTTCTTTTCTTTTTCTTTTTCCTCCTCCCCTCTTCCTCCCCTCCTCTTCCTTCTCTTCTTCCTTCTCCTCCTCCTTCTTCTTTGTGGTACCAGAGGTTAAACCTAGAGGCATTCCACCTCCAAGACCCCCAGCTCTATTTTATCTTTTATTTTGAAACAGGATCTTGCTAAATTGCTGATTCTGACCTCAACCCGTCATCCTCCTGTCTCAGCCTCACATGTACTGGGATTATAGGCGTGTGCCACCATACCCAGCTCAGTTTTCTTTCATGTAAGTGAAATGAGGCAGCGGTCAGGCCCATTTGTGTTACTGCTGTGATCCCAGAATCTACCACAGAGCTGGGTGCACCAAATATGCTCAATAAATACTTATCAAATGACTAATTGAATTTCCACTCTGATTACAAATTCAATTTCCACGAACATCACACTTGAAAAGCACATCCACATTATTTAAAAACACTGACATTCATTTCCTTTTGGTTTCATTCTCTTCAATAAATTAATATATTCAACAAATGCTTACAGGAAATGCATCATAACTCAGCATTTAAAGGTAGAAAATACAAATCAGGAAAGAAAGGACTCAAATTCTGGCTGCGTTATCATGTGTTTGACTTTTGGCAATCAACCAAAAGTTGATTGGTGCTTTCGGCTTCAAATTTCTCAGTTTGAAATGGGATGAAAGCTCTTATCATCAGAGGCTTTGTGAGAACCTTTGTGAGCAAAGGACAAAATGCATAAAATGTAGCACCTGGCACCACCGAGGAGTGGTTCTGAACAATACTATCGAATGGGCCGGGCTCTGTGCAAAGATTCAAACATGAGCAAACCAGCCCCCTCTAGATGTTTACAAATTAGTCTTTGGAAAGAAGATTTTTTTTGCTTTTTGTAGTACTGAGATTGAACTCAGGGGCATTCTACCTCTGAGCTATATTTTCAGCCCCATTTTCTTTTGAAACAGGGTCTAAGTTGGTGATGGCCTCGCTAAGTTGCTGAGGCTGGCCTTGCACCTGCGATCCTCCTGTTTCAGCCTCCCAAGGACTGGGATTACAGTCATGTGTCACCATGCCCAGCTGATAAGAAGATATGTTAATGCAAATAATAATGGTGCAAAAAATTTTTTTAAATCCTTTAATAGTACTATAACAAGGGCACAAGAAAAGATTAGATGGCTATTTTGAAATGCAGATTTTGTAATTATTCTTGCCAACAGATCAGGAGATGACAGGCTTTGTACATAAAAAGAGTTTAATATAAGCACAGGTCTCCATGCATTGGGTCTGCTGCACCGTAAGGGTGGGGCCCCACCGGAAGCACCAGAGTTCGTCAGGAGGCAGAGGGATTGGGGAATATGTGGGCAAAAGCCCTTATTGGGAGCCAGGCATGGTGGTGCAAGCCTGTAATTCCAGTACTTAGGAGGCTGAGAATGAAGTTATCACAGGTTTGAGACCAGCCTCAGCAACTAGCGAGACCCCATTTCAAAATAAAAAAAGGGCTGGGGGGTGTAACTCTAAAGTAGAATGTCCCTGGGTTTAATTTCCAGTACGCCCCCCCCCCACCACACACACAGTACTCATTGTGGTTTCCAAGGGAAGAGCAGGTTAAAGATTGAGCAGTTGGAATAATTACAGTGAGCTCTGGAATTTAGGGGCTGTCTTTAATTGCCTGGTATCTCTTTCTGGGGAGATTATTGCAGGTGGATAGTGAACCCAGGGGTGTTCTATCTCTGCGCTATACCCCTGGCCCTAGTTTTTATATTTTATTTTGAAACCGGGTCTCACGAAGTTGCGGAGGGCCTCACTAAGTAGAGAGAGAGAGAGAGAGAGAGAGAGCGAGCTGAGGCTGGCCGCAAACCCAGATCCTCCGGTCTCGGCCTCCCAAAATACTGGGATTACAAGCGTGCGCCACCATGCCCGGCCTGTTGTAATTCTTTACACAGTGCCTGGCACACATAGACATTCAATAAACATTTGTGGAACAAACGAGTTACAGTATCAATATTTGATGGACATGTGTGGAGGAAAACATAGAAAGCTATGGATTTAAAGGAGGAAAGCACTCCTTTTAATCCAAATATAAAACTTTGCTTCTTTCAGTGCTCTTCCTGGAGAAAGAGTCTCAGGGCTCTGTGCCCTCCACCGTCATCTCTTTGTGAGGACTTGTGAAAGAGGCACTTGAGTGCATTTGTTTAGGGCTTTGATTCTCATGGGAACCCGAGGGGATGTGGAAAACCGTCCAATTTGTTTAGTGAGGAACTATGACCTTCCTGCTCTTCTTTGGTGGGGTGAGTCAAAAGGTAGTGACTGAAATGCAGGTCTTCAGTGGGTGTATAAATACGAGTATGTGCAGCAGCAGTTGTCACACTTCGTACAACAAGCAAAGCCACTGGCTCCGTGAATTCACTGGGTTTTCTGGTGGAATTCTAAACTCCAGGAAATTCTCATAGAGACCTACCATGAAGCTGGTAACTGTCTTCTTGCTGGTGGCCATCGGTATTTTTAGTTACCCTGGTAAGTAGTTTGGAACTTATGATATTTCTGTACCTTTCTGTTAACGAGAATATGACCAGTAAGTCTGGTTTACTGATGTATGATGGAAGGCGTTTTAAAACAGAAAATGGTAATATCAGAAGGTATCGCAGATCCTCTATCATCCAAGCTCCAACCCAATCTAGGTACTATCCCAGGTGCATCCTGCAGGGGAAGTTAGCCAACACCCACTGAGGGCCAACCAAGCACATTTCACTCTTGGGCATTGGTCACCATTTGTTTTCCTTAATTTTGAGTTAAAATCTGGCTTCATAACTTCTTTCCTTTATTCTTTTGAAACAGCGTGGAGTCATTCTTGCTATTGTCTCCAGTTAATCAGGTTGCCAGGTTGGTTCTCCTGAAATATCTTAATTTGTCTTAATTTGCATTCAACAGATACCTATTGAGAGGCTACAACTTTTTGGTCACTGAATAGGCATTGGACGATTCAGGCACAAATCAGACATAAAAACTGTTGTCAAGGTGTTGATATTATGGTAGGGGAGATAAGATTTCTATATGAGTTACTATAATCCTACATTGCTGTAAATACACAACTAGATATACAGATAGAACTCTGTGGATGTACTGAGAGCTGAAGAGTTTAATTTCCATGTAAGAGTATGGACTTTATTTTGAAACCGGGTCTCACGAAGTTGCGGAGGGCCTCACTAAGTAGAGAGAGAGAGAGAGAGACAGGGAAAGAGAGAGAGAGAGAGAGAGAGCCGAGGCTGGCCGCGAACCCGGATCCTCCGGTCTCCGCCTCCCAAA
>PVJS01047158.1:0-15555 GCA_004027185.1 Glis glis
AACCATATTTGTGTATTTAAAGATATTATAAAAGATAAAGGCTGAAAATATTCCCCCTGAGAACTTAGGTTAAGAACAGTTAAGTTAAACTCATAAGGAATAAGCTAGATTGATGGGGACCCCTATATTGATAAGAACTCAAATGTCTAGGGTGAGTGGGCAAAAATGTGGCCCTCCATGTGGTCAAATAAAGCCTTAAAGTTTACCACTTAAAAATAATTATTGCCAGGTGTGGTGGCGCACGCTTGTAATCCCAGTACTTGGGAGGCTGAGACCAGAGGATCCAGGTTCGCTGCCAGCCTCAGCTACTTAGTGAGGCCCTCCGCAACTTAGTGAGACCCTGTTTCAAAATAAAGAATAAAAAATGGGGCTGGGGGTGTAGCGCGGAGGTAGAATGCCCCTGGATTCAATCCCCCTTACTGCCAAAAAAATTATTTATAGGAGAATTTGATTAAATAGAATACCATGTTTTATAGAAATTCAACAGTGTCAAAAATTGATACACTCCATCACACAACAAAGAGAAAATACAAACTAATAACATTAGCCATGAAAAAGAGTACATCCCATTAATCCCATAAATATTAGAAGATTGTTACATGATATTTGTACAACTTTATAGCACTAAATTTGAAACTGTATCTGAAATAATCACAAAGTCAACTTATCAAAATGAACAGAAGAGGAAATGAGCAAGTATAACAATCTAATGCTTAACAAAAGAATTTGAATACACAGTTTAAAATGTCTGCTAACAAAGAAATAGTCATGCACAGATGGTTTCAATGGCTAATGCCACCAAATATATAGGAAAGGAACGCCCTTCAGAGGTATGTGACCAACACCCATTCTCCAGGGTGGCTGTAGCTCATTAATACCAGTATTTATTTGATATGTTTTGAAACTTGAAGGACATTTTGCCATCAAACCAGAAAGATTAGATCCATTCATTCTGTTCTGTGGTTATTTGGGGTGCTCTAGTGCATGCTGGGAGTTTAAAGGAGAACAAGGCTTTTGCTAACTTTTGCATATTTAAGGTAAAATTGAGTTGATATATTCTGGACACCTTGGGGCAAGATGTCCAGAACTCCAATTTGTGGTGCCAGGCAGATGGGAAATGTTTACACCTCATCCCTACTAAGGGTATCGAAGACAGGATTTGCTAGAGCCATTGGTGTAAATAAATTATCCTTCCAAAACTCAGTGATTTAATAAAAGTGAATTTTTCATACATATGAAGAACCTCAATTAACTATTTTTCTGGAGGTAAATTTGGCATGTACAGTTCACAGAGCTTTAGGAAAATAAAAGATCTTTAGGGGCATGAGAATTTCAACAAGTACCAAACACTTGAAATTCATTAGGTTCTTCACAGTTTTGCTTGAGAAATTGTATCTTAAAAATATAACACTTCCCTGTGAAAATAAAAGTAAAAATCTATGAATGACCTAATTGATTTAGAGTACATTTATTTTATGTTCCTAAGTAAGAAATTTGACTGGCTACGGTCTGTTATTAAGGCCAGGCATTCATTGGGCTATAATTCCAGAAAAAAACACAAATATTTACTTCAGACTATAGAAGGTAATATTTCATGGTATTATGGAATTTTAGAGTTACCAACAAATAAACTGATGATTTCTTGGAGGTGACATTCTCAAAGAAATGTAAAAAATATAACTACGGCTAGGACTCCTTCTATGAGAGAACAGAGGGTTTTACACAGCAGGAACCTTGGTGGGACCGGTGACGAGATGCTAAGATCAGATATGGAGTATTTTAGGATTGGGAAGCATATGGGATATATATATATATATGGAATATGTATATATATATATATTCCATATATATATATTAGGAAACCAACTGTTGGGTTGTTGTAACTCTATATGAAACAGTGAAGAATGAGATCTTCCACGTATTTCAATTCTGAAAGTCATGATTGTATGTTTGTATTTGAAACTTCCATTCCTTAAATAAAGGAGGAAATAGAAGTGGAAATCATTTACAATTTACTTTTTAAAATTTTTTAAATAAAATTATGCTTTTAAACATGCATGTTTTAATATCCAGTAGTGTGTGTGTGTGTGTGTGTGTGTGTGTGTGGTGTGTGTGTGTGTGTGTGTGTACTGGGGATTGATCCCAGGGGCATTCTACATTCTACCTCTGAGCTATGCCCCAGACTTTTTAATTTTTATCTTAATTTTTATAATTTTGAAATAGGGTCTTGCTAGGTTGTTCATAGTGTCACTAAGCTCCTGAGGCTCGTCTTGAACCTACTATCCTCCTGTCTCAGCCTCCCAAGTACTGGGATTATAGGCATGCACCACCAATCCTGGCCTATAATGTATGTTTAATAAACACATAATTATATTTAAGAATTTTTTCTTTGCGGTACCGGGGATAGAACCCAGGGGCATTCTACCTCCGCGCTACACCCCCAGCCCTATTTTTTTATACTTTATTTTGAAACCGGGTCTCACGAAGTTGCAGAGGGCCTCACTAGGTAGAGAGAGAGAGAGAGAGAGAGAGACAGGGAGAGAGAGAGAGAGAGAGAGCTGAGGCTGGCCGCGAACCCGGATCCTCCCTCCGGTCTCCTCCTCCCAAAGTACTGGGATTACAAGCGTGCGCCACCACCCCCGGCCTGAGAATTTTTTTAAATTTATTACATTTATTGGTGCATTGTAGTTATACATTTTGATAAGTGTCAGGATATCAGAAGCATGCATGCACACATTGCTCATTTAGCCCTTCCTCAAATCCCACCCCATTCCCTCCCCCTTACCTCCTTTCCATGCTCAGCATAGTGATCGACTCTGATAAGTTTGTTTATACACATCATGTGCATTAGTGTAGTTCCCTCTTCCCCCCTCCCGTCTCCCTCAGTTAGGTCGCCTTCTTTGCTCAACTAAAGTTTTCTCCTTCTTTGTCCGGAGTTCCTTCTAAGTCCCATTCTCCCTAGCTTCCACATATTAGGGAGAACATCCAACTTCTCACTCTTTGCGATTGACTAATCTCACTTAGCATAATGTTCTCCAGTGCCCTCCATTTCCCTGCAAATGATGTAATTTTGTTCTTCTTTATGGCTGCATAGAATTCCATTGTGTACATATCCCATAGTTTTGTGATCCATTCATCTGTCGATGGATACCTTGGCTGGTTCCAAAGTTTGGCAATTGTGAATTGTGCAGCTGTAAACATAGATAAACATGCATTAGTCTGGTAGTTTGGTTTCAGTTCTTTTGGGTAGATGCCTAGAAGTGGTATTGCCTCAACTCCCCAATCAAAAGACATAAGGTGGCAAAATGGATTAACAATCACAATCCATCTATATGCTGCCTGAAAGAAACACACCTTACAAGTAAAGATATGTACAAACTTAAGGTAAAGGGGTGGAGCAAGGTAATCCACACTAACGGAACTCGAAAACAAGCAGGGGTAGCAATTATTTAAGAATTTTTTTATAAATGATCTTATAAATGGAGTTTCATAAATTTGTTAACTGACATTATTTAATTCATTGAGTACATATAAAGAAGATACTAAATTTTAGCATTCAACCAGGCCTTGTGTCATGCCCGTGAGGCTTTGGAAAGAAATATGGGTTGACTGGGAGTCATCTAAACTCTTGGACTCAAATTCTAGTATCTTAATTGATAGCGATGTTGCTGATGGATGAAGCAAGAGTGGGCTTGTCATATTATCGTGGAACAGTAAGTCACATGGACCAATCACTTGGAAAGTAGGAACAAATACAAAATAGTATTGAGAAGTAGAAAATGACCATACAAAAACAAATTTAATTTACTAATGGGTGTAAAAGGCAGTATGTTTAGGGAAGAAAACATTATTGAAGATATGAGGAAATATCCTATAATCTAAAATCTGTAGAACAGTATGCTATAGTCCCCCTGTGAGCAGTGATAGATATAATAGTGTTAGTCATAGCAGTGGTTTTCTGCTATGACTCTTTACGATGCCAATGCAAAATATATTGAATATTGTAAACCCCCCAGCAAATAGAAATATGACCTATCCATATAATCTACTATCCTTTTAAAGTGACAAAAAGTGACTTGACCACCACAGTAACATAATCCCACACTGGGAACACTTACTATCAGGCTGTGTGTGTTTTATTGCTAGCTAGGGGCAGGTATGACTAGCCCCATTCTACATGTGAGGAGTTGATGCCCATTGGGTTGCTCAGTTGACTTGGATCTTGTAGCCCTTGAGTCATTGAGAAACGGGGGCCTCTTCTAGAACAGTCTTATTTAGTGGCTCAGAGTTGGGCCTCCCTTCTAGAACAGTCTTATTTAGTGGCTCAGAGTTTCTGTAGCCTCTCAGTTCATTTTCTGCAAGTCTTCCCATATTCCCTTGTTATAAACTCCCATTGGCTTTTCCTGTGTCCACCCAGGGCTTCTTGGCCTTCATTATCTAGAGAGTTCCACTATCTGATAATGATAGATTGTTAGAACTGTGGTGTTCTAACAATTAAAAAAAAAGTAGCTAACATTTGTCCTGAACTCATAACATGTGTTAGATGCTCATCTTCCTCAATAATGCCATGATCTATTTTTTCTCATTTTAATATTTGCCTACAAAATTAGGAAATGTATAAATTGAGTATTTTGTATATATGAGCTTTGGATTTTTATATCCTCAGATATGATTAATATCTTGTAGACCTTGTAACATTAAATATTTTAAAAGGAAATAAAAGTACTCTAATGGAAATTTTAATTCTACTGGGCATCTTAGTTTACTCGTGTATTGTGTACTATTCAATTAATAATTTTATCAGTTTAAGTATAAACTTAATAATGCAATACATAATATCATACAAAGAACAGAAACTTGCCTTCCCATGTATACAGAATCTTTTTGTTGTTATTGTTTTCTAGAGGAAGTACCATCTAGGTATTTCAAATTCTCAACAACAAAAATGTTTGTCTTGAGAAATGTAATAAAAAGCTAAAATCAACAATAGTAGCTATAAGATGATATAATTCATATGAATTTTATTTTAGACTACTAAAATGTTTAATGTTCTGATGAAGATGGGATTTGATTAATTTCCTAATACTAGTTCAATATTAATTTTAATCTCACATGTAAGTTGTAATGCTATAACCTGATTTGGTTATACATTGTAGGATTGTATTAATTTCTATTGATTCCAAAGAGCTAAACAAATTCTCTAATTTCTTCTTTGATAGATTACTTAATTATCTTGCAAAAATCTTTTGATACATTACTTCATTATCTTGCAAATATCTTCTTATGTCTTATAAGATATTTATTCCTTAAGACAGTGGGACAAATTGGCATTTTTAGAAAACTGAACAATATTCAAGGATACAAGTTTTATCAAAATATTTGTCATTTGGAATTTATCAAGAGAACTAAAGGCTAAGAAACTTTAAAAGAGTCATGGAAAAGCTAGACTTGCTTACTGGTTGAAAACTTTCTCTCTCTCTCTCTCTCTCTCTCTCTCTCTCTCCTCTCCATCTCTCTTTCTCCTTTTGACATATTAGAACTAAAAATCCAAGAAGCTCTGTTTAATGATTCTGTATTGGCTGGCATCCAAAGAAAAATTGCTTTACTTCTAAATATCTGTGACATAACTGTATGTCTGATAGGAAGACCTGCAAGGACCATTTGTTGTTGCATCCGGCAGGTCTGCAGTCTGTGCCTCCCAGACTGAAATTTGTAATTCATATTTCCTTTGGCCAGAACTTTGGAATGAATGCCCAAAAGGTATATTACTTGTACAAGAGGTTCTTACAAATATGCCATCAGTTCTCCTTTGAGTACAACTCTTCTGTCTTAGACCAGACTGCATGTTAGAGAGGACCCTGTCACTTGTCCTGGTAGTTAAAATGTAGAAACCATCTCTCCTTGGACTGATCCTTCGCATTTTGAAAAATTGCCACAGCAAATTCCCCAGCCTGCCAAGTTGGCAGATTCTAAGCCCAAAGTTGGAGTCCGGCCAGGCATCAATGGCGCATTCCAAACCTCTGAGTCAGCATCCAAGTCCATGCCATTCTGTCTTATGTGCAGGAAAACATCCCGTGCCACAGAATCATTGTTAGCCAAATACTCAACTCGATTTTGAAGCTAAAGCCACTTTCGCACCATGGTTTCATAACCTAGAATAAGGAACAAGGGGAACGCGCGAACTCCCACAAGTTCTGCTGTTGAAGATCTCTCCTGAAGTTTGCTGGGTTTGAGTCTTGCTGTTTTTCAGAAAGTGGGAGAGAAGTCTGAATAATTTTTTGGCATGGGTTGTAAAACACAGGTCCTGACCCCTTGTCGTCATTAGCGATCCCATGGGCTCTTTTGAAAGGACTAAGGGGGATTAACCTTTCTGTTCTGGCTAAATTCCTAATTGGATAATTGCATTCTGCCTCCCTAAATTATCCCTGTAGCTCCAATTGGATATGGAATTTTCACTTCCTGTCATAAAGGGTTGTAGGGTGTTAGGACATTTCACCCCAGGGGTGATACCAATTAAGTCGTTAGTGAGGTGAAATCTGTATGTGGATTGTCTTTCTTTTTTTTTACAACTCCCTTTCCCTACCTCCTTATTTGGAGTTGAAAATGTGTGGCGATCATTCAAATCATTCGTAATGAAAAGGGATGTCATAAGTTAGTAACACTGCTCATTGTCACGTTATTTCTAAGAATATAATAAAGGCCGTCAATAATTGATAAAGCATTTGCAGGGAGCATTATCATTCTAAAGAGAACAAAAGCACGTTGCTTAAAATGCCGCTGTCCGAAGTCATGAGGAAAGGGTTTCCAAGGCAAGTTCACACGTTCTGTTTTTGACCGGGGACGTCCAGGGCAGCCCTGTGAGCCTTTGTGGATTGTTGGCTCAGCATTCATAGAAACACTTAGTCCCAGGGCCAGAGCCAAGGGGAGTCAGTGTCTCTCCTGCATATGGATGCAGGCATTAACCGTGGGCAGATTACACATGCACTTGATTGGGAAAGTAAAGGTCACACATCAGTCTCTTCAGCTGTATTTATCCACATTGAAAATCATTGCCCACGCAGTCACCTTTGGGCCACAAGAGCAGCCCTGCCAACAGCAGCCCTCAGTTACCCTGAGCCAAGGAAAAAATTAATAGCGTAGTTGTGTTATGTATGTGTTTTTAACTTTGCGTTTAGATCACTCAAGAAAGTGTTCTTGGGCTATATGAGTTTGTATCCTTTAAAATAGGCTCTAGTCAATAGATACTTCTTTAAGAATATAATTATTTTTAGAGCTTTATCATAGGAATTATGGATTCATTTTTCAGAAAGAGGTATGTGATAATACTTCTGTTAGATCAGTAATAATATCCTCCATCATCCCATAATCTAACGTAGCTACATTGCAGATCAGATGAAATTTGGGATGCTACCCATGAGAGGAGGAAACAAATGGGGTAAATGGAAATTCCAGGATCAGCCAGGCGAGGTGGCACACACCTGTAATCCCAGTGCTTGGGAGGCTGAGAGAGGAGAATCGCAGGTTCGAAGCCAAACTCAGCAACTTAGTGAGATTCTCAGCAATTTAGTGAGACCCTGTTTCCAAATAAAAATTAAAAAGGGGGCTGAGGGTATAGATCGGGGGTAGAATGCCTCTAGGTTAAATCCCCAGCACCACAAAAACAAAATACAATCAAACAAAGCAAAACAAAACAAAACAAAACAAAAAAAAAAAAAAACAGATTGTGGACCAAGCTTGGCTGTTAAGATGAGGATGAGGAGCTCCCTCTACATATGATCTCATATACATTAAAATCCATCCACATTTACCTTACAGCAGCACGATGACAAATTAAATAGCCAATGGCTTTAAATAAAGTGTTCAAATGAGCCATCTCAATATTTGAAAATAAATTGCAAAAATGATGCTTCTGTGTCCTTATATGTCCTTTTCTATTGCTTCCTTTGTATAATATTATAGAAAGACTCACTTTCAAAACATCAAATATAATTTGTTCGGCAGCTGTTACATTAATTACAGGCTCACTAAGGCAACAGGTGACATCTGCTTTGAGCACCTTTAACACCCTTCTTTTCATCCCAACATCGTTGTGTCACATGACTTTTTCTCTCTTCCCATCTTTTTTCTCAAAGTGAAAGTTCTTTCTCCTGTGGAGGCCAAATCCATCCCACAACTGCTCAAATTCATTTAAGAATATTCCAGAGAAAATTACTTGAGCTAAAATTGTGAACACTCCGGACTATTTTTTCACAAGTTCCTATCAGCGATGCCCCTTTCTTTTATTAATGCATACATTTTTGTCCACGTAAACTGGGACTTTGCATTTTGCCATTTAGGAATTAATCATGCACATCTCTTATTTTAGTTCCCTGTGTATTTGTTGTCCCTCTGTATCATTTACAAATTGTATTAGATGATCACGCATTTTCATCTCTAGAGAAATGATTGATAAAAATAAATTAGCAGCTCAGGGTCAAGTGCTAGGGCCTTCCTAGTTCCTCTCTATTTGACACAGACCTTTGTAACATTGTTTTGATGGAGATGGTTATACGTTGTCAAACTAGGCTGGTAGCCAACTCAAATTTTGCCATTACACCTACCTTGGTAAAACGTAAATCCATGCCAAATAGCAGTGTCCCTAAGGGAATCCTCCCATTGTTGTATCTAGATGGCTGGCTAGATGTGTGTGCATACTGGCAAACAGAACCCCTCCTTTTGAATCCAGCATTGTACTCGCCATTTTGACTTGGACCATTCAGGTGACGATTCCTTGTAGCCCTAGTTTAAAGATCTCAGTCCTCACCAGATAATCCATCCACCTCCACAGCAGGTGAGACCCTCACAAGTGGGGATGCTATATTTGTAGCAATGTTTTAGTCCTCTGAGTCCAATCTTGCCTTAAGACAAACATAGAAATTCTACCCATGATTTTATGTATGTGCCTATTCAATAAACATCAACTTAAGGAGTACTAATGGAAATGTTGAAAATTTAAAACATTTAAAATAGTGTTATTATTTTAGACATCAGTTATCTATCCCTCTAATCTTGCTGAATCTTTTACCTTCCTTTACCATGGGGAAAAAACTAAGATTAAGAATAGTGGAAGCCGGGCGTGGTGGTGCACGCTTGTATTCCCAATACTTTGGAAGGCGGAGACCGGAGGATCCAGGTTCGTGGCCAGCCTCAGCTCTCTTTCTCTCTCTCTCTCTCTCTCTCTCTCTCTGTCTCTCTCTCTCTACCTAGTGAGGCCCTCCACAACTTTGTGAGACCCGGTTTCAAAATAAAGTATAAAAACAATAGGGCCGGGGGTGTAGCACGGAGGTAGCACGCCCCGGGTTCAATCCCTGGTACCGCAAAAAAAAAAAAAAGAATAATGGCATGGTTACACACACACGCCCATGTATATTTCTACATTTATTAGTGATCAATAGGTTATTAAATTTTCTAAACAATAAGGTGTTGTTAATTCTGTTGTCATCATTATCTCAGAAAATGTATACTATCAAATAATTTGAGGACTCCAAAAAGGACAAAACGGAACTGACCAGCTGTTTCCCCCCCACACCCTCATTGGTTGTGGTTTCACGATTTACTAATTGAAAAGTCAGCTTGTAGAATTGACTGACAGGTATCATGAAAAGTGCTCTGTCAACTACCAAGTAATGATCTGTTAGTCAGTAGAGCAGTCTTGTTAAGTACCGTTTAGTCTTTAGTGCCTCTTCCAAATTGCTCCCCTGAGTGTCCCAATTTACTGCCAGACCATTGGATTCCATATAAATTGGTTCAAGTATCCAATGTTGTATCTGTCCCCCCATACACACAAATGCATGTACAAACACACACACACACACACACACACACACACACACAGAGATACACATTATTTGGATGTGTGGCACACAGATGTGTGACATTCTTATGATACATTGTTATGTCAGTTTCACCAAATTGTAGAACCAACTAAAGTATATTAATAGGACCAAGATGCAATACTCTTATGAATAAAACCTGCCAATAATTATGAACATATTTAAGCAATAATGCAAGAGTAACATAAAATATACTTCCTAAGACCCCAGACTGAAGTATGTGCTGAGGACTGGCCATAGCCCTATCACTCTGCCCTTCTTCAGCATATCAGTAATAAAGAAACGGAAGTCAGAACTAGGACATAAAGGTATTTGACCTTGACTGACCTGATCCAAGACACCAGACGTCGTGGTTATAACAAAGGAAATTGACAATATAGACCACCTGCTGTACCGACTGGGCTCAAAGGAGCACAGGAGAGAACTCAGGTGACATAATGAATTTTGCTGACTTTCTGGCATGAAGGAAGATCTGCATAATTTTATTGATATCAGATTAATCTATTGAATTTGGGAACATTTGATTTTAGAAGAGGGAATGAGTGCAGTGAGAACAAAAAAAAAACGTCGAACTGATGAAATATTTTAACCACTTAATGCTCTATTAATTTCTTGTTTTTAATCTACTGGAAAAATTAATATCGATTTCATATTTAACCAATCCAGGTCGATTCTCACTTATCCATGATGCTTGGGACTGGAAGTTTTTCAGATTTCACAGCATTTTGGATTTTGGAATATTTGTATAACTGATATCCCAAATGCTCAAAAATTCAAAATTTCTTCGAGTGTCACATTGGTACTCTTAAAATTTTGGGCTTTGGAGCATTTCATATTTTGGAGTTTTAGATTAGGGATGCTCAACCCGTATAAATAATGGATGTGTTGAAAGCAGACAAAATTTCAATTGGAAAATTATAATGCTATTAAACTATGGGACTTAAAGTACCATTTCATGAAAAGTTGAGGATTATAAGTGAGTCTCTAAAATAGTAGAGAAGTCAACAAAACTTAAATCAATAAGCAACTGAGATAAAACTCACTACATTCAGCTCATATTAGATAATTAAAGAGAATTTAAAGTATGCATATGTGTTTTCTTGTTACTGAACAATACAGTAAGACATGTGGTTACAAATATTGCCTTTCACTCTACGTACTATCCTTTTGCTTCTTGTTGCTTTCCTGTCTTCTATCTACTTCAGGTAAGTGAGTGTACTGCAGGTTTAAATTTAGCAATGCATCTTTAAAAATATTTATTTTGCTTAAGCACTACCTGTCAACATTGATTTCTTCTATGCCTTTATGAAGACATGCTTTCTTCTTCTTCTTTTTCAGGTCCTTTTATATAAATCTTACTTGGCAAAATCACTAACATAAAAGGAAATTGTTGTGTGTTCCTTTATGAACATTTTAAAGGGTTTCTAGAAAAACCCTTTACACAAACTAATCTAATAGGATTCAGTCTTTGCTTACAAGAAGGTACAAAGGAAGAAAGATGCAAAGGGTAAAATAGAGTAATATTTTGTTGTTGTTAATGCAAAGAAGAAAGATGCAGACATGGTACGGAAATATTTATTGTGCCCTCTACATTGAAGAGATGAAGTAGCTTAGAAGAGTGAGGGATGCAGAAAGAGAAATTGGAAGGAAAGGAATAAAACACAGACAAGAATTGAAGTCAAGTACTGTTGAGAGATGGAAGCATGGGAAGAAAAAATGGCGTTGGCAAGAATTAATAGATGAATGAGGTGACTAAAACAGTAAATGTGTACTGCAAGCCTTCACCCATCCAGCCCCCACCTGCAGCCAGGCCCAAGAGGGTCTGAGTTGGCAGTCAGTGTGCTAATTAGCCCCTGTCTCTAGGTTCCCTTCCCTCGTTCCTTTCTTGCAAAAAGCTTCAGAGATTCCCTAGCATCCCTGCATCTTTACTAAATCCCCTCTATTTCTAAGGAGCAAAGGTAACAAAGTACCAGAATCAACATTCTTTTCTAGTTAGCACAAACAGCAATTCAGCCTGAATGAGTCCATTACTTATAAGATGCTTATTGAGTGCATAAATGATTTGCGGATGCCCATAGAAAGTAGGGAAATCGCATATGTCTGGTCACAGAGAGATACTCATCTTCCAGAAAAGCAAGCCGTAAGCAAAGTGCATTTCACTAGACAAAAATATGAATGGTTCCCGGAGCTCTGTGTTCATTCCAATATAGGGAGTACTTTCAGCTCACCGATGAAAGTAGCCCGCCTCGACTGCAAGTCTTTGAGTTCTGCAAGTCTTTGCAAAGGCAAAGAACAACACAGCGGCGTCTTTCAGAGTGGAGGAACAAAAAAGTTAATGCTGGTTGTCTTTGAGTACTGGGACCCTGACTAACCTTCCAAAGCTTTTCTAATCATCTCAGTTTCCAAAATTCCCTACTAGAAGTCTGCATGTGATGCATTTTTTTTTAATTGGTGTTTGGTGAAGTTACAGCGTCGGTAGTGTGAAAGGAGATGGCTTTTACTTATTCTTCTTTTTATGGAGTCTTCTGTCTCATCCAGCCTAACACAGCACTTCTGAGCTGAGACTCCTGAAGGGCTTGTGCAGGCACAAGGGGCTGCTCTCCATAGACGGAGTTTCTGCCTCTGTGACTCTAGGACGGGGCTTGAGAATGTGTGTTTCTAAAAGGTTGTCATGTTTCTAAAAGGTTGTCAGGTATCCTCCTTGCTCCCTAGCTTGCGCATATTAGAGAAGACATATGACCCTTCTCTTTCTGTGATTGGCTGATCTCACTTAACATAATATTCTCCAGGTCCTTCCATTTTCTTGCAAATGATGTTATTTTGTTCTTCTTTATTGCTGAGTAGAATTCAATTATGTGTATTTCCCATAATTTTGTAATCCATTCATCTGTTGATGGACATCTAGGTTGGTTCCATAATTTGGCTATTGTGAGTTGAGCTGCTATGAACATGGGTATGCATTATTACTGTAGTTTTCTGGTTTCAGTCCCTTTGGTATGATACCCAGTAGTGGTATAGCCGGGTCATATGGTGGATCCATTCCCAGTTTTCTTAGGAATCTCCATACTGATCTCCAAAGTGGTTGGACTAGTTTGCACTCCCACCAACAGTGTAGGCCTCCATTCAACAGTAGAGAAACCTCAGTGAAGTCAGGGAACTGATCTAAGGGAAGGGGAAGGGGAATAATGAAGTTCATTAAGGGAATTTCTACCATTGACCATATTTACATATGAAAATATATCAATGTCAATCTTAGTTCTATGTGTTGTGGGGGAGGGGAAGGGGCACCAAGTGCTGCGTGCATGTGTGTTAATGTCAATTTGATTTCCATTGTGCTGTGAGACTATAATGCACCAATAAAAGCACATTAAAAATAAATAAAAGGTTATCAGGTACTGATGCTGGTCTGAGGGCCTTACTTTGAGAAGCTGGCCTCACAGGAAGTATTGCTGGGACCTCAACAGATTCTCAAAGCACTGCTGATTTCAATCCCTACCTCCATGTGGCCGCAGGTTTCCAGACTTTTCCATGAGAGTAGAGATTGGTTGGCGTATCCAATATTCGGAGGAGTGTGCACGAGAGTGGCCACCGATCGTGACCTTGAATGGGAGATACTGTCGTTAAGAACTCTCATTAGAAAGATAGAGGTGACCAACGTTTTGAGAGCCTCACATGCTCTCATGTTGCTGAGAAATCAAAAAATAAAAGTCCTTTAAAATGTAAACCACAGAAAGTCCAAACTAGGTTTTAGTTGTTTTGTTCAGGGAAGAGGAATAAGTGTTGGTAGCCAGGGACTTAGAACAGGCTTGCCCTGTACTCTTGCCCCCCAACCTTTCAAGGGTAGATACCTTCCGTCTCCTGGGCCATGGAGGTTCATGTCTCATGGATTCAGGTCTTCAGGCTGCGGTGTCTTTGAGCTCTCCTCTGATGTCTGATGTACCCTGTTCACTAGATCTTTCCCATGAGGACACCCACATGCCATTGCATTTCCTAACTCCAATAAACAAGGACGCACAAGAACTTCTGTCCTAACTCCAGATCTCCCTGTACCTCCTCACCTCTGGACCCCAGTTCTCTTCTCCCCTAAGCAGAAATCCAGAAGTCCCTGTTATCTGTGATTTAGACCTTCCACGACTTTCAAGCCCCCCAGTGGATGCCTGCAACTGCAGAGTACCAAACCCTAAATATATATTTTTTTTCTAGACATGTGTATCTATGATGATGTTTTATTTACAAGTCAGGCAAAGTAAGAGATTAGTGACAATGAACTAAGAATAAAACAGAAAAGTTATATTAGCATACTATAAAATAAGTTAAGTGAGTGTGCTCTCTCTCTCAAAATATCTTGCATTGTACTTATTCTTCTTGTTTTTGACTGTGGTAACTGAACTGTGCTAAGTGAACTACAGACAAGGGGGCTACAGTATTTGCACACGTGTGTGCATGTGCATGTGCATGTGTGCGTGCATGTGTGCATGTGTGCATGCGTGTGTGCGTACGTGTGTGTGTGTGTGTGTGTGTGTGTGTGTGTTACTGAGGACTGAACCCAGGGGCATTCTACCTTGGAGCTACATCCCCAGTCCTTCTTAATTTTTTTTTTATTTACTTGAGACAGGGTCTCTGTAGGTTGCCGAAAATCTCAAGTCTCACTAAGTTGCTGAGGTTGGCTGCGAACCTATGATCCTCCTGTCTCAGCCTCTCAAGTACCATGATTATAGGCTTACACCACCATGCCTCACTCACTGTACTATTTTTTAATACTTTCATGGGTGCATTATAGTCTCAAATCATAATGTAGTTCATAGTGATAGTGGCATACATGCACACAGCACTTGGTGAGCTCGCCCCACTCCCACCCCACTCCCCCACTTCCCCATACATGATATTGAGATTGGCATTGGTCTTCTTACATAGGTATACAATGTCAATGGAAGTGATTCCTTCGTTAATTCACCCTCCCTTAGACCACCTCTTTCACTCCACTGGGGTTTCTCCTCCATTATCTAAAGTCCCTCTTGTATCCTGATTACTCCCTAGCTTCTGCATATGAGAGACAACAATATGACCCTTCCTCTTACAGGTACCAGAGGTGACTTGTCCCTCTTCAGTTCTGCCTTCTATATGGGACATTCAAGGTTTGCCTTAAGCTTACTGATGTTCTTTACTTAACCAAGCTCCGATGGGAACATCAGTAAGGTGACCTACTAACATGTCTGAGTTCATTTAATCCTCACGAGGACCCTCTGATGGAGACATGGCTAGTGTATCCATCTTATCGACACATAAACTCAATCTATAAGTTTCATTTTCTCAAGGCAACCCAGCTGGTGAGTGGCCAAGCTCAGCCCTAGAGCTGCCTGTGAAGTTGAGATGGTCAGAGCCCCTCTCGTCTGCCTGTCTCCCACATCGTTCATTCTTTGTCACCCTAGGTGTTCAGCCTATACTTTGCTTCTTCAAGGAAGGTTTCCCTAATAAGGGAACTCTTCGATTTCTCCTGCCTGGAATTCTTCTTCCTTTATTCTATCTCCTCAGCTGATCCAAGCCTTACTCAAACGTCTCCGTCCCCACTTTCTGATACTGTTTTTGCTTACTGTACTGTAGCTTCCTTCTATTCTTTGGTTGTACTCAGTACGCTTCCATCTCAACATCTTTTTTTCTTTTTTTTTTTTTTTTTGCGGTACCG
>PVJS01047159.1:0-15558 GCA_004027185.1 Glis glis
GCTACACCCCCAGCCCTATTTTTTATCCTTTATTTTGCAACCGGGTCTCACGAAGTTGCAGAGGGCCTCACTAAGTAGCTGAGGCTGGCCACGAACCCGGATCCTCCAGTCTCTGCCTCCCAAGTACTGGGATTACAAGCGTGCGCCACCACACCCGGCCCCCAAACCCATATTTTAACCTAATTCTGCTGGCTCCAGAACCATACACTCTTAACCTTGTGGTAGACTGCAATCAGGCCTCTGATTTCCCAGTGTAGCCTAGGAGCACTAAAGACCAAGAACTAGTGGCTCAGGAAGGGAGGCCATTGTTCCAAGGTTACACAGCAAGTGGGTGGCAGAGCTAGGACAAGGACACCTCTCTGACCCCCACACAGGCCCCACAGCACTTCAGGGAGCTTGAGGCCTAGGAGAGGAAGGGTTTCTATTTATATCTTCCCACCCCTATCTAAAACTAGGAACTTGGACTGGGGTGTAGCTTGGTGGTAGATCACTTGCCTAGCATGCATAAGGCCCTAGGTTTGATCCCTGCTACTGTAAAGAGAGAGAGAAAGAGAATCTCTAAGTTGCTGTTCAGTTCAAAGCTATGATCATTCATGATTCAGTTGAACCCTAGAGGGTAGGTTGCCACGGCAACAGGAGCCCAGTCTCCATCCACAAGGAATTGGATAAAGCTGGTACTTCTCCCCTAACACCTCTAAAAGTATCCTCACACCCACCTGGAAGTATGGAACTGAGGAGTAACTTTCTAGGACCTTGGAAAATCCCTGCTCCTCTGGGAATCAGTTTGCCCACCTGCAAAATGGAATTCCATACAAGCTCAAAGCTTTTTCCTGCTCTGATACAGAGTGTACAATGATAATTAAGGTTCAAATCCCAGCTCTGCCACTCACTGACTGTGTGATACTGGAGAAATCATGTTGCCTTTCTTTTCTTTTTTCTTTTTGTGTGTGTGGTACTGGGCATTGAACCCAGGGGCATTCTACTTCCGAGCTATACCCCCAGTCCCTTTTTTTTTTTTTGCGGTACTGGGGATTGAACCCAGGGGCATTTTTACCTCCAAGCTACACCCCCGGCCCTACTTTTTATCCATTATTTTGAAACCGGGTCTCACGAAGTTGCGGAGGGCCTCACTAAGTAGCTGAGGCTGGCCGCGAACCCGGATCCTCTGGTCTCAGCCTCCCAAGTACTGGGATTACAAGCATGCGCCACCACGCCGGGCTCCTATTTTTTTTTAAACAGTGTCTTGCTTACTTTGATGAGAGTCTCACTACTTGCTGAGGCTGTCCTGGAACCTGTGATCCTCCTGTCTCAGCCTCCCAAGTACTGGGATTACAGGTGTGCACCACCACAACCAGCTATCATGTTGCCTTTCTGAGTCTCAGTTTCTTCTGCAAAATGAGGATTACACTCACTACCTTTTACCACTTGTTGCCGGGATGAAGTGGATCATGAGCCAAGTGTACTGGGCAAGCACCTGGCACAGTGGTGGCATTCACCATCATCCCTGCCCCTCCCTCAGGCCAGGACCCGGAGGCACCAGTGAACACAGCCAGCACCAGGAAGGCCTAGGAGGGGACAGTGCAAAACGCAAATCCAAGGTGACAAAAGGGCCAGGCATGGTGGCACACACCTGTAATCCCAGTACTTGGGAGGCTGAGACAGGAGGATCACAGGTTCCAGCCAGCCTCAGCAACTTAGTGAGGCTCTCAGCAACTTAGAGAAACTTTGTTACAAAATAAAAAATAAAAAGGGCTGGGAGTGTAGCTTAGAGGTAAAATGCCCCTGATTTCAATCCCCAGTACCAAAAAAAATAAAAGTGACAAAAGAAGCCAGGCTTGGTAGCGCACGCTTGTAATCCCAGTACTTTGGGAGGCAGAGACCGGAGGATCCAGGTTCGCGGCCAGCCTCAGCTCGCTCTCTCTCTCTCTCTCTCTCTCTCTCTCTCTTTAGTGAGGCCCTCCGCAACTTCATGAGACCCGGTTTCAAAATAAAGTATAAAAAATAGGGCCGAGGGTGTAGCGCGGAGGTAGAACGCCCCTGGGTTCAATCCCCGGTACCGCAAAAAAAAAAAAAAAAAAAAAGTGACAAAAGGACTGATACGCTTTCCCAAGCACTCTGCTGGGGCTGGAACCCCGACAGGCAGATGAGCAGCAATGGTGAACACAGCAGCTGGGGGTGTGCAGGAATTTTAAGCAACATCATTAGTTGCTTTGGGAGTCTCTCCTGGTCTCCATTTTCCTCTCATCTAACAGCAATAAGTAACCAAGCATCTACTAAGTATTGATAGGGCAAGCCCTGCTCTCATAGAAACATCTCAACACAAGCCAGGCATGGTGGCACAACTTGTAATCCCAGTTATTGGGAGGCTGAGACAAGAGGATCGAAGGTTCAAGGACAGCCTCAGCAAATAGTGAGACTTTCATCAATCTAGCAAGAGCCTGTTTCTTTTTCTTTTCTTCTTCTTCTTCTTCTTTTTTTTTTTTTTTTTGTGGTACTGGGGATTGAACCCAGGGGCATTCTACCTCTAAGCTATACCCCCAGCCCTATTTTATTCTTTATTTTGAAACAGGGTCTCACTAGGTTGCAGAAGGCCTCACAAGTTTCTGAGGCAGGCTGTGAACCTACAATCCTCCTGTCTCAGCCTCCCAAATACTGGGATTACAAGCATGAGTCACCATGCCCATCTGAGACTCTGTTTCAAAATTTTAAAAAAATATAAAATAGGGCTGGGGGTGTAGTTCAGAGGTAGAATTCCCCTAGGTTCAATCCCCAGTGCCACAAAATAAAAAATCTCAACACTAGCCAGACAAGGTGTTGCACACCCGTAATCCCAGTACTTGGAAGACTGAGACAGGAGGATCACAGGTTCCAGGCCAGCTTCAGCAACTTAGAGAGACCCTCAGCAACTTAGCAAAACTCTGTTTCAAATTAAAAAGCCTGGGGGTGTATTTCAGAGGTAGAATGCCTCTGAGTTCAATCCCCATCACCAAAAAAAGAAAAGAAACATCACCACTCCATCATCATCCTCATTATACAAGTGAGGAAACAGATTCAGAGTTGGGAAATAACTTTCCAGCCAAATTCACACAGCAACCCTGGACTCAGTCTGGTTGACCCTAAAGAAGCCTTGGGTGCTGAGAGTTCTCAGGGAGGAACAGCAATTCTGGGTCCATACTCTCCATCCTGTGCAAAGTGGAAATGGTCTGAACAGGAGACTCAAACCCGGTTGTCACGGCTCCCTGCCCAGGTATACAACCTTCCGCGGGCCTCAGTGCCCCGTCTGTGCACTGAGGTCCTTGCCCCGTCTGTGATCCGACCTGTTCCTGCACCCACATATTCTATGCCTGTGCTTCCCGGATTCCAGGCTTGCCCCCACCTTGGTTATGTCTCAGGGAATTTCCCCTCCCCTGTAGTGTCCCAGACCCCAACCCCTTTCCTCACGTCTGCTTTTCTGGGGCCCCTCTTGTCCTTGATGACCACACTAGTTGCCCCTCTCAGACTCCTATGCCTCCACACTTAACTTGCACCCATGTGTCCTTGGCGCACCCACAGTCTCCTCCACATCTGTGCTTTCCGTGGCCTTCAGAGACCTCCGAACTCCTGAAGCCCCCTCCGACCTTCATGCTCTGCGTGCCCTCGAGTCCCTCGGTCACCTCGGAACCCCCTAAGCCCCAGAGAGAAGGCCTCCGGCTGCACGCTCTCGGCGCGCCCTGTGCCCGCGGCGGCCACCACCCGGTGCCCTCGGCGCCCCACGCCCACCTTTGATGCTGATGCCCAGCCCGCCGGCGTCGGCCTTGCGCACGGTCACGCGGCGCCGCTGGAGCAGCAGCGCCTCTGGCAGCTGCGGGGGCGCCGCGCCCTGCTCCGCGGCGCCGTTGAGCTGCGCGGGCTCCGGCTCCCGCTGAGGGCCGGGCTCAGGGCCGGGCTCGCCGTCGGCGGGGCTCACGGTCAGCACGTCCTCTGCCAGACTGAGCAGCACCCGCTGCCACCGCTCGCCGCCGGCCCCCGAGCCCGCCCCGGCGCGCAGCTCCAGCAGCCCGGTGCGCGGGGCGCGCCTGCCTGATGCCATCTTCGCCTCCGAGCCCCGGGCCGCGGCGCTCGCCCGGTCCAGCCCTGCCTAGACGATCCTACCGAGTGCCCAGGGCAGAGGGCAGCCGGCCCAGCTGGGCCAGCCGCCACCCTACCCCGGCCGCGGGGGCGGAGCTTCGGGGGCGGGACCACCTCGGGGGTGTGGCTAACGGCCAGGGGCGGGGCCACAGGCCGGAGCGGGAGGAGGAGCCCGGCCCGAGAGCCGAAGGACTGCACAGGACCACTTAGGGGTGGGTCACAGGACCGGACCCAGCCACAAAAGTAAAAGAGGAGGCGTGGGTGGGGCGCTGGGCGTGGCCCTAAGGGGCGTGGCTTTAAATCAGAGGCAGAACCCTAGAGTCCCGAGAACAAGGCTCTGGGAACCGCCGTCGAGGTCTGGGACCGTAGCTCAGGGACTTGGGAGCTCGACAAAAAGAGACACACCTTGGAGGCTGGTGGACGCCAGGGCAGGGCTACGTGTGCTCAGCGCTGGGCTCGGATGCAGACACGACTTAGCGTGGAGTGCAGTTTCTAAAGGTGGTAGGCCCCGCCCACTAGGAAGAGAACCAGACTCCATTTAGGACTTGAGGAGGGGGCTGAACACTCCCCACTTCAAAACTGGAAAGAAGTTTAAGAAATTAACGTCCTGCCTGTAATCCCTGTACTAGAGAGGCTGAGACAGGAGGATCACAGGTTTGCGGCCAGCCTCAGCTGGCCCTCGGCAACTTAGTGAGACCCTGTTTCAAAATAAAATACGGCTGGGCATATAGCTAAGAGGTAGAACGCCTCTGGGTTCAATCCCCAGTACCACGAAAACTAAATAAAAATAAAAATCAGGGTCTAGCTGAGTGTGGTGGCCCTCTCCTGTAATCCCAGTACTTGAAGGCTGAGACAGGAGGACCTAGTAAGACCCTGTTTGCTTGTTTGTTTGTTTTTTGTTGTTGTTTTCTTTTTGTGGTACTGGGGTACAGGGGCGTTCTACCTCCAAGCAACACCTCCAGTCCTCCAGCCCTGTTTTTTTTATTTTTTTAAGAGTCTCGCTAAATTGATGAAAGTCTCACTACTTGCTGAGGCTGTCCTCGAACCTGTGATTCTCCTTTTGTTTTGTTTTTGTTTTTGTTTTTGTTTTTGTTTTTGTTTTTGTTTTGTGGTACCGGGGATTGAACCCAGGGGCATTCTACCTCCGAGCTACACCCCCGGCCCTATTTTTTATTGAAACCAGGTCTCACGAAGTTACGGAGGGCCTCACTAAGTAGCTGAGACTGGCAGCAAACCCGGATCCTCTAGTCTCCGCCTCCTAAGTACTGGGATTATAAACGTGCACCACCACGCCCGGCTCGAACCTGTGATTCTCCTATCTCAGCCTCCCAAGTACTGGGATTATAAGCTTGTGCCACCATACCCAAGGAGACCCTGTTTCAAAATAAAAATAAAATAGGGCTGGGGTGTAGCTCAATCCCCAGTACCACCAAAAAAAATCGTTTTGTTTTTGTGGTACTGGGGATAGAACCCAGAGGCATTCTACCTCTGAGCTTATTTATTTTTTCCCTAGTACCTATTCTACCCCAACCCTATTTTTTATTTTCATTTTGAAACAGGGTGTCACTAAATTGCTGAGAGCCTCACTAAGTTGCTGAGAGCCTCACTAAATTGCTGAGTCCTCAAACCTGCGAGCCTCCTGTCTCAGCCTCCCAAGTACTAAAATTACAGGCATGCACCACCACATCCGGCTTTATGTTTCAATTATTTTTATTTTTTTTAAAGGCTCAGGGTGTGACTTGGAGGTAGAATGCCCCCTCAGTTCAACCCCCAGTACCACACACAAAAAAGTGCTGGAGTAGGGGCCAGGCGTGGTGGCGCACGCTTGTAATCCCAGTACTTTGGGAGGCAGAGACCGGAGGATCCGGGTTCGCGGCCAGCCTCAGCGCGTGCTCTCTCTCTCTCTCTCTCTCTCTCTCTACTTAGTGAGGCCCTCCGAAACCTCGTGAGACCCGGTTTCAAAATAAAGTATAAAAAATAGGGCCGGGGGTGTAGCGCAGAGGTAGAATGCCCCTGGGTTCAATCCCCGGTACCACACACACACAAAAAAAAGTACTGGAGTGTAGCGTAGTGGTAGAAGGCCCCTGAGTTCAATCTCTAGTACCACAAAATAAATAAATAAATAAATAAATAAATAAATAAATAAATAAATAGCATCTGGCATGTACATGGTAAAACACAATAAATATATGGAAGGAAGAAAGGGAGGACTGAGGAAAGAAGAGAGGGAGAGAAGAAAAATGGGAAGAATGGAAGGGAAGAAAGGAGTGAGTATAGCATTGTATGTATGCATTGATATTTCAGAAGTATAACTTTGCTTAAAGACTGCAGAACAAGCCAGGTATGGTGGCGCACACTTGTAATCCCAGTACTTGAGAGGCTGAGACCAGAGGATCTGGGTTCGCGGCCAGCCTCAGCCACTTAGTGAGGCCTCTGCAACTTAGTGAGACCCTGTTTCAAAATAAAGAATAAAAAATAGGGCTGGGGGTGTAGCTCGGAGGTAGAATGCCCCTGGGCTCAATCCCTGGTACTGCAAAAAAAAAAAAAAAGTGCAGAACAGCCTGAGAAGTTTGGGGTAAGAGCTTGTGATCAATGAGAATCACAGCTGGGCATGGTGGCACATGCTTATAATCCCAGTATTTGGGAGGCTGAGACAGGAGAATCATAGGTTCGCAGCCAGCCTTAGCTACTTCCTGAGACCCTCTGCAACTTAGTGAGACCCTGTTTCAAAATAAAGAATTAAAAAAAATAGGGCTGGGAGTATAGCTCGGAGGTAGAATGCTCCTGGGTTCAATCCCCAGTACTGAAAAAAAAATGAGAACTACATCCTATTTGGCTTCTGGAAGCTTCACTCTGATGGCAGAGAAGGGAGAGGAGAAGAGATCAGGCAGTCAGGCAGGAGGCAAGAGGAGAGGGGAGGGGAGTCTCCTTTCTCAGGACCAAAGCCTCCTGGAACCAGATCCTTAAAAGTCCCCCCACGTACTGCCCTGCTTAAAAGAGACTTAATAAGGCCCAGACAGACTTGATGAGAAAGAGCCCCGAAGGAGAGTCCCTCCCCTGGGGACTTTTTTGTGTGGATAGAAGAGAAGGGGGAGAGTGGAGAGGGATTCTGTATGCAAAAGAGCAAGCAGAGAAAGAAGAAAGATGTAGAGCCAGAGGAAAAAAAAAAGAGACATATGCATATGTGTGTGAGTATGTGCATGTGCATTGTATGTGTGTGTGTCCATGACCACACAGTATGGGCAGTGCTAATCACCTGAACCCCTGCCAGCTACCCCCAGGAACCCGTAGCTGAAGGAGCACTCTGCTCCTCCACTTGCTCTGCTGATGCCTCTGCTGTGGCTCAAAAACTGGACACACACACATGCACTGGCCTGGCTCCCCACCAAACTCCAGGCAGCACTCCCAGAGGAAACCAGTTCACTCTGAAGGGGTGGGAAGGGGAAGGGGAAAGGAAGGAAATTAAGCCGGGCATGGTGGCGCACGCCTGTAATCCCAGTCACAAGACACTGAGGCAAGAGAATCACAAGTTCTAGGCCAGCCTGGTAATTTAGCAAGATCCCATCTAAAATAAGAAATAAACAGCTGAGTGTGGTGGCACACACCTGTAATCCCAATACTTGGGAGGCTGAGACAGAAGGGTCGCAGGTTCCAGGACAGCCTCAGCAATGTAGTGAGACTCTCAGCAACCAGGCGAGACCCTGCTTCAAAATAAAGAAAAAGTGCTGGGGTGTACCTCAGAGATAGGAATATACCCTTGGGGTATTCCCCAGTACATCATCATCATCATCATAATAAAATAAAAATAGGGTGGGAGTATAGCTCAAAGGTAGAACGCCCCTGGGTTCTATCCCCAGTACCACAAAAAATAAATACAGAAAAATAAAATAAGAAAAAGGTCTGGGGATGTAGTTCAGTGGTAGAGCACCCCTGAGTTCAATCCCCAGTACAGCCCCCAAAAGGAAGAAAATAGAGGACCTTCAAGGCTTTAAGGGCCTACAGGCTCAAGCCCTTAGTCAAAGGATCTGAAGTCCTGGTCAGAAAGGGAGGCCCCTTTGCCTGGGCTCCAGGGCCAGAAGGAGGGATTCCTATAGTTCTGGCCTCCCATACCCAGTGATAGCAGTAATAATGAGAGTTAACGCACCTGGCATGGTGGCACACATTTGTAATCCCAATACTTGGGAGGCTGAGACAGGAGAATGACAGGTTTGCAGCCAGCCTCAGCTACTTAGTGAGGCCCTCCGCAACTTAGCGAGACCCTGTTTCAAAATAAAGAATAAAAAATAGGGCTGGGGATGTAGCTCAGGGGTAGAATGCCCCTGGATTCAATCCCCAGTACAAAAAAACAAGGGGGACAGACGGAAGGAAGGAAGGAAGGAAGGAAGGAAGGAAGGAAGGAAGGAAGGAAGGAAGGAAGGAAGGAAAGAAGGAAGGAAAGGAGGAAGGCTGGCTCACTAGGTTGCTGATAGTCTTATTACTTGCTGAGACTTGAACCTGCAATCCTCCTGTCTCAGCCTCTCAAGTACTGGGATTACGGGTGTGTGCCACCACACCCAGAAGCCAGCTTTTATTTTATTTTGAGACAGGGTCTTTCTAAGTTTCTCAGGCTGGCCTCCAACTTTCAATCCTCTTGCCTCAGCCTCCTGAGTTGCTGGGATTACAGGCATTTACCACATGCCCCACTTCTTTTTTTTTTTTTTTTTTTTTTTTTTGCCACCAGGAGATTGAACCCAGGGGCATTCTACCTGCAATCCTCCTATCTCAGCCTTGCAAGTACTGGGTTTACAGGCCTGCGCCACCATGCCCAGCTCACACTCACATTTTTTAACCTTATCTCAATGCTGAAATTCAAGGCTACCTACTTAACACGTCTGTTTAAATTAAAGTTGAGAGCTGGGTATGGTGGCACACGTGTACACACACACACACACACACACACACACACACACACAAACACACAAAAATGAAATCAAGGAGCCAGGTGTGGTGGCGCACGCTTGTAATCCCAGTACTTGGGAGGCAGAGACCGGAGGATCTGGGTTCGCTGCGAACCTCAGCTACTTAGTGAGGCCCTCTGCAACTTCGTGAGACCGGTTTCAAAATAAAGTATAAAAAATAGGGCCGGGGGTGTAGCGCGGAGGTAGAACGCCCCTGCGTTCAATCCCCGGTACTGCAAAAAATAAATAAATAAAATAAAGAATAAAAAATAGGGCTGGGGGTGTAGCTCGGAGGTAGAATGACCCTGGGTTCAATCCCCAGTACTGCAAAAAAAAATGAATGAGTGAATGAATGATTCTGAGGGAGGAAAATAGGAGCTTAGGCCTCGGAAAGGTAAGTAAGGGATGGTCTTTCAGGCTGAAGGCCCAACAAGGATGAAGGCTGGGAGAGGCAGGGCTCAGTGACCTGTCTCTGTCAAGGCAGGTCTGTCTGCCCAGCAGGAAAGGCCCAGCACAAGGCCTGGTGACAGTACTGTTGAAGACTAAGGTGCCATCACCGAGTTGTCGCAAAAATCAGAGATGAGAGAAGTTTTAAAAGAAAATTAGAAGCCTTTATTTTTTTTATTTATTTTTTTATTTATTTTTGCAGTACCGGGGATTGAACGCAGGGGAGGTCTACCTCCGCTCTACGCCCCTGGCCCTATTTTTTTTTTTATACTTTATTTTGAAACCGGGTCTCACGAAGTTGCGGAGGGCCTCACTAAGGAGAGAGAGAGAGAGAGAGAGAGAGAGAGCGCTGAGGTTGGCCGTGAACCCGGATCCTCCGGTCTCCGCCTCCCAAAGTACTGGGATTACAAGCGTGCGCCACCACGCCTGGCAATTAGAAGCCTTTAATACCGGCCGGGACGGAGACTCAGGTCTCAAAATCAGACCTCTGAGTTTCTCTGTGCCCTTCTCCAGGGAGCAGGGATTTTATAAGGAAAAGAAAACAGGTACAGATGGCTCTGTGTAAGCAGTCACGTAGGAGTCTTCTTCAAGATAAACAAGCAAGATACGGGGATGCAGCAAAGCAATTACTTTAGGAATGTTAATGGCCACTGATAGGCACAGCAGACCCAGGTTAGGGCTAGGTCGGTATGACCCAGTTGGCAGGGTTTACAACCAAATTTACAACCAACCGATAAGTTAACCCTATCTGGGGCCATAACTTAACTTTCTCATATTTTTACTTTTTTCGGAGGTTTCCACATTCCCCACTGATCTTATCTACATTTAAAATCTTTTAAACAGTTTCCTCATTATCAAAGGGAAGATATGGGAGCTGACTCTGATGTACAAACAGCTTTATAGCTTGAATTCTATTGTTAATAAAACTTGCCAAAGCATTTATAATGCAAGGTCCCACTAGAGCTACTAGGCAGATTAACAACAGAGGGCTTAAAAAGGGGAGGAGGTGCCGGGCGTGGTGGCGCACGCTTGTAATCCCAGTGCTTTGGGAGGCGGAGACCGGAGGATCCGGGTTCGTGGCCAGCCTCAGCTCGCTCTCTCTCTCTACTTAGTGAGGCCCTCCGCAACTTTGTGAGACCCGGTTTCAAAATAAAGTATAAAAAATAGGGCCGGGGGTGTAGCGCGGAGGTAGAACGCCCCTGGGTTCAATCCCCGGTACCGCAAAAAAAAAAAGGGGAGGAGGTACTGTAGCCAGCCTCCTAATTTGGTTCCTAAAAATCCTTGATCTTGTTGAATTTTTGCTGCTAGAGCTTTTAATTTATCAATTTTATCCTGTATTTCTTCACTATTATCAGTGAGATTGAAGCAGCACATCCCTTTTATTTTTTCACATCCCTGATGATGAAACAGTAACAAATAATCAATAGCAGCTCAGTTGTCTAACACAGCTTGTCGAATTTGTTTCTGTTCATTATTTAAGAGGGCTATTGCCGTAGAGGTGGCATTTAGGGCTTTTGCTACGTTACAGCCCAGCCGTTGGACATGTCTTTCCGCTATAGGTCCAAAGAAAGGGTTGCCAACTATGCTGAAAATCATTGCATAAGCTTCAGTATCAGAGAGAAATCTAACCTCATCATTACAGTCAGGGGAAACAGGAATAGGGGCAGCTCTCTTATGTCTGTTATCTGGGAGCAGTCCCTTTAAGTCATCTTTTGAGGTTAGTAATAGCACTGCTAAGCGGGATAAACAGCAATGGGCATTAGTAACATTAGGTGGGATATAGTTTGTGGTATATGTATTACAAGTGAAGAACCAACCTAAAGGAAGTTTAACATAACCATTAACAGACACATGGGGAAAAGTCTTATTACAGATTTTGTTTCCTTCAACTGGGGCACATTGGGGAGATGTGCAATTAACGAATTCAACACATTCGTCCCCTTCAGCAACCACCACATTCGGGGTGTAAAAGCGGAGACCGCCTTTTGGCTTGCCCCAGCTTGGTGGTCCCCAGGATGCTAAGTCAGCATAGGTAACATTTTTTCCTGGGAAGTGAGAGAAGAAGGTTAGGTCCTTAATATCTGCGGCAGGCTTACACACTGGATACAAACAGGAACCAAGCATGTAATGGAAATGAGAATCTTGGGTCAGGCAAAAAGATGTTAAGTTTAAGGAGGAAGCTAGAGATACCCAGAAGTTATTTTTCTGGGACTAAATTACCTGCGAAGGTAATGTTTTAGCCTGAACATTATTTCCAATTAGTATTAACACAATTCTTATTTTCTATAACAATTTAAAAGCAATTTTAAACTTATTATTAATGTCCATGTTTAAATTCTTTTTAGTCTTATCTTTGGTGGCTATTCAGTCTTCTGAACAATCCATTTAGCCTCAGTCGGTTGATCTTTGGGTGGAGCTGGCTTTTCAATGAATCCAGGCCTCTTTTAGCGAGGATAACAATCCAGGGCCCAGTCCAATGAGACTCAAGCGGATGCGCAGGCAGCTTTTACAGGTCCAGTTTGAGCAGTCGCAATAACAGAATGTACTTTTTTTTTAGCTTGGTGTAAGGCCTGTAAAGAACTGATTAAATCTGGATTAAGTTTTTTTTTTTTTTTGCGGTACTGGGGATTGAACCCAGGGGCATTCTACCTCCGAGCTACACCCCCAGCCCTATTTTTTATTCTTTATTTTGAAACAGGGTCTCACTAAGTTGCGAAGGGCCTCACTAAGTAGCTGAGGTTGGCCGCGAATCTGTGATCCTCCTGTCTCAGCCTCCCAAGTACTGGGATTACAAGCGTGCACAAATATAGTTACTGTAAACCTTTTGAATATTAACCATCATTATCACACATGCAGTATTACTTTCATAAACTTTACCCTGCACAAACATTTCTTCGACATGCTCAAACTTTCTGCGACTTGCTTTTAGCCTTCTGAATTTATCTTATTCCTTCCTTTCCCATTTGGGACAATCTTATTCTCTCCCTTAAAACCCTTCAGTTTCTGTAACTTCTTTCTAATGTCAGGGACCGACTGGGTTACAAAGGCCAAATTGAGTGCCTGTTTATTTTCAGGGGCTTCTGGATCTATGGGAGTATACAGCCAGTAGGCTTCCAGCAAATGCTCGAGGAAGGCACTAGGTGCCTCCATCAGCTCTTGCAAGGTTTGGCTTACCTTTGAAAAAATTAGTAGGCAGCCTTTACCCTTCTTAAGAGAGTCTGACGAAATCGGTCTAGACACTTCTTTACCTTGATCATCATTTGGATTCCAATTTGGACGGGAGGAAGGAAAACAGCTTCAATTCGTCTCAGGTCTGAGGTGACGTCACCCTTCAGGTTTTAGGACAGTTTTTTCCCAGCTTCATGACAAATGTGCTCCTTTTCTTCAGAAGTGAACAGGGCCTGAAGAAGTTGCTCATAATCATTTTAGGTGAGGTGACTCAGAGAAAGGAGGGTACTGGCTTTTCTAATTACGAAGTACAAAGAAAAGAAAACCAAATTCATTTTAGCGGCATTTCTTGGAGGGGGAGAACAAGGCTTCACCGTCCACCAGGGAGGGTCCCTATGGGCTTAAGGTTTTGCCACTCCTACCTTTGCCCCTTCCGACTTGTTGCCTTTCCTCTCTTTATTTGGATGAGGTCCCATGTACCCTCATTTGTACCCTAGATATTTTTGATGTTTCTAACTAAGAAAACACTGCAGTTCCCAAGACACTCTCATTAGCCACGGGTGGATCATGGCTATTAGGGCCAAAATCTCGATTGTGGGAGGATCCTGTGTCTTATTAATTTGCTTCACAGAGATTATACCATAACTTAAGTGGGGATGAAAGTCTAAGGCTGACAAGAGGGCTGAAATGGCTATCCATGGGCGCTCCTTCTCAATCTCTGCACTGAGGGCTTTCGGGTGCATACAGGGGCAGTGTTCTGTTAGGTGACGGAGGGAGCTCAGGAATCGGAGAATAAATGTCCCTGCAGCCTCCAATATAAAGTCTGTATACAGTAGGGGCATGGACTTTTCTGAGGACACAGCCAGTGTATAGAAAGGCGAGGGTTTTCCCCAAGTTCTATTTCCCAGAGGTCTTTTTTTTTTTTTTGCAGAACCGGGGATTGAACGCGGGGGTGTTCTACCTCCGCGCTACGCCCCTGGCCCTATTTTTTTTTTATACTTTATTTTGAAACCGGGTCTCACGAAGTTGCGGAGGGCCTCACTAAGGATAGAGAGAGAAAGACAGAGAGACAGAGACAGAGACAGAGAGAGAGCTGAGGCTGGCCGCGAACCCGGATCCTTTGGTCTCCGCCTCCCAAAGTACTGGGATTACAAGCGTGCGCCACCACGCCCGGCTCCCAGAGGTCTTTTAACAGAGTGTCCAATCTTTGATGGGGGCAGAACCAACAGGCACTCATTGGTCTCTCTTTACTTCTAGAGTTAGGTTTAACCAGGAAGGTTTGTCAAATAAAATATCAGACCAGATTTGGATGTAGGGCACCTGGTCAGGGTGGCCAGGCCTGCCAAACATTACACACTGAACACGGGGAGCAGTGGGGAGATCAGTAGTTCCTTCCACTGGCCAGCCTGTGAAGAACAAAGGGGTTAACTGAAGTGCTGTAGTTAGCAGCTTGCCTCTGAAATTCCTGAAAGTGATTTAAGAAGCAGTCAAGGTCAGTGAGACACGGCGAGGCTGCAGACTGATTTTGTCCCATTTTCAAAAACAGAATACCACTTGATAACAAAACAACAAGTGTAGCAACCGGTCCAAAAACGTCAGCAAACACTCGCCTGTCTCCCAACGGTCTAAACAGAAACTTTAGCTACACCCTGTGAAGGATGAAATCCTTCAGCCTATTACTACCTAGAAAGCACAGGTTAGGTTAAGAAACCCAGCACTGAGGGGGAGAATTCCACTTCCACATAGACTACAATAGAGAATAAAGACACCAGCAATGACTAAAATTGCTACGAAGACACTAGCACAAGCACCATTAGGACAGAACGGAATACCAGAGCATAGACAAAAACAACCCATTTAAAAAACAACAGCGGCGGCCGCTTCACACACACTTTCACTTCACACACACGCCCCCTAGGCAGATGTTTTAAACACTACAGAGTGGCAGAACGCTCACCACGCTAACCAAAAAGGACTACTAATTCTTACCCAAGTTACACTAAGAACACAAAAACAAAACCACGAAAACAAAACTCACTGTAGCTACAGACAAATAACAACAGAAGGAAGGTTGAGGCGGAGGGGTCCCTCTGGAGTTTCCTCTAACCCTCCCACCAGATGGTGGATCCACCTACCCACGGCTGGGGCAGAGACTCACTGTCTCCAAAACTCGTCCCCAGCCCCCCTAGCAGATCCGGCGTCCCGGTCTGCCTGGGGACTGGAATGTAGCGGCTGCGTCCAGCCTATCTGGACCCCCC
Source organism: Glis glis (assembly GCA_004027185.1). NCBI lineage: Eukaryota > Metazoa > Chordata > Mammalia > Rodentia > Gliridae > Glis > Glis glis. The sequence continues at coordinate 14,918 of PVJS01047159.1, forward strand.
TACTTGGTCGACCTACCGAAAACCAGATGGGGTCTCCAGATGTCCCTTCATGGCTGTCCGGCAGAGTGCTGAGGCGTGTTTCTCAGGAGCTCCCCTTTATCCTGCAGTCCCGGCAGACCGGCCACGAAGGGAGACGGAATTTGGACTTTCTTGTCGTCTCAGGAATTTTTGACTTTAACTCGGTGGTTAATCACGTCGGGGTCACCAATTGTTGAAGACTAAGATGCCAAAACCGAGTTGTCGCAAAAAACAGAGAGACGAGAGAAGTTTTAAAAGCAAATTAGAAACCTTTAATACCGGCCGGGACGGAGACTCAGGTCTCAAAATCAGACCTCTGAGTTACTCCGTGCCCTTCTCCAGGGAGCAGGGGTTTTTTAAGGAAAAGAAAACAGGTACAGATGGCTCCATTGAAACAAGGTCTTGACCAGGCACTGGAGATGGGGAGGAGGTTGGTTAGAGGTACATGGAAAAATGCCCCCTTTCTTTGAAGTTTCCTTTCTTTGAAGTTTTTACGTGGGCAAAAGATGTGGATTCCCTCAGAAGGACTTCCCGGGAGTGGAGAAGTCGAGAAGTCGGGTATCCAGCAGGGTGCAGGGCTCTTCTTTTTTTTTTATTATTTTTTTTTTTTTTTACAGTACCAG
>PVJS01047160.1:0-15554 GCA_004027185.1 Glis glis
AGAAATCTTTAGATGGACAAAAAAGGTGACCTAACTGAGGGAGTTGGGAGGGGGGTGGAAGGAAACACAGTTATAGCACATGATGTACATACACAAACTTGTAAGACTCAATCACTATACGGAGCATGAAAGGGAGGGAAAGGGGAGGGAATAGGGTGGGATTGGAGGGAGGGCTAAATGTGCAATGTGTGCATGTATGATGTTGATACCATATATCAAAATGTATAATTACAATGCACCAATAAATGAACATAAAAAAAACAAATCTGGTGGATATTTGATGATACAAATAATACACAGAAACATACTACACACAAACTAATATATTTCATAGAAGAGGGTAAGATCATAAGACATATTTGGAGAAAACAGATACAATATATATGAAAGAAAAAAGAAAATTAAAATATACTTTTAAATTAATGATATGGATAAATGTTATGAATAAAAGTGACTCAAGAAACTCACACACATGCACAAACACACAGTCAATAAAGTTAGGATAATTAGACAAATTCTAATTAAAATGAGATACCATTTTGTTCACACATCAGAAACCAAGTTTAAAAATAAGTTAAAAGTATTAATTATGATGCAAACCATTATCTTTATGATCATATATTTGCGTGAAAGCCATAATTTAAGAAGATCATATTCAGGCAATGCTCATGTAATTATAAATTAATTCTACAAATATAGAGAGCTCTATGTTTTAAAAGGCAAATATTTTGTTAATATTAGACTAGTACTAGTGTTTATTAACTTCCTTTATTTGGACAATGTTTTTAAAATATAATCATTCTTCTTTTATTAACAGGGAAGTAATACATAGATTTGTTCCACTGAGTCAGACCATGGAGGTGAAGAGTTTTAGAAAAATATAAACTCTTGTCAGGCAAGGTGGCACATGCCTGTACTTAGGAGGCTAAGATAAGAGGATCTCAGGTCTGAAGCCAGTGCACAGTAACTTAGTGAGACCTTGTTTCAAAATAAAAAATAAAAAGGGTTTGGGGTAGCTCAGTGATAGAAAGCCCCTGTGTTCAATCCCCAGTACTGTAAAAAGAAGGAAGAAAGGAAGGAAAAAAGGAAGGAAGGAAGGAAGGAAGGAAGGAAGGAAGGAAGGAATTCAGAACAAGGCAAGTCATAATTATATCAAATTCTTTTCTTGGATTTTGAGGAAAAAAGTTAATGTATCATAGATGTTTATTATCTATTATAATTCTAGCATTTATAATATGTATAAATATTATCAATCAATTCTTTCTGTTTAGAATTCTATTAACAAAGGAATAAATTACTTTATTGCTCTAAAATATAATTATTTTTATTTTAATTCTTTTTTTCTTTTTTTTTTTTTGCGGTACCGGGGATTGAACCCAGGGGTGTTGTACCTCCGCGCTACACCCCCGGCCCTATTTTTTATACTTTATTTTTGAAACTGGGTCTCACGAAGTTGCGGAGGGCCTCACTAAGTAGAGACAGAGAGAGAGAGAGAGAGAGAGAGAGAGAGAGAGAGAGAGATCTGAGGCTGGCCACGAACCCGGATCCTCCAGTCTCTGCCTCCCAAAGTACTGGGATTACAAGCGTGTGCCACCACGCCCGGCTTTTTCTTTTGACTATTACCACATTACTATTAAGTTTTAATACATGTAAGCTTTGCAAAGAAGTTTACATTACCATTTCTTATAGTAGGCATTATTTATCAGGAAGAAATTAAATAAAATTTCTCAATGAGAAATCATAAATGACACAGAATTAAATTTTATTTTTGAATACCTTTAAAGTTATAAAGTTCACAGGAAATGTTAGGTAGAATTATATTTTTAACTTTAAAAATATGTAAAGACATGCTGATTTTTTTAATTAATGCAAACAATTTTAACGTGTATTTAAGAAATATTGACGTTACGTTAAAGAAGCATAGTATTGCTAATGTTTTCAAAAGCTCTCAAAAGGTAAACAAAGGAATTCACAGTCCTCAAAAGACTTTTGAAATTCACCTTCCATCAATTGCACTCTACAAGGGTCATAATATCAACTAACTCCAATAATAGAAAAGATAAGTAAAAGAACAAAGCATCTTAATGTAAAAGCAAACTCAAGACAAAATTACTACTAAAATCCCTCCTTGATATCAGTGAGAAAAAGGGGATGATGTGGGCTGCTTGTGGAAGGCTGGGGTTGTCTGTGGCCAGTCAGATGGGGCCGTTATCACCCAGCTCCTATTAATCCTGTCGCAAATACCTTGACCCTGTCTCTAGTCCTTCGGACAACTTAAATGATTTCAGACATCTGTTTTGGTTTTTTTTTTTTTTTTTTGCAGTACGGGGGATTGAACCCAGGGGCGTTCTACCTCCACGCTACACCCCCGGCCCTATTTTTTATACTTTATTTTGAAACCGGGTCTCACGAAGTTGCGGAGGCCTCACTAAGGAGAAAAAGAGAGAAAGAGAGAGAGAGAGAGAGATCTGAGGCTGGCCACAAACCCGGATCCTCCGGTCTCTGCCTCCCAAAGTACTGGGATTACTTACAAGCATGCGCCACCATGCCCGGCTGTTTTGGTATTTAATTTGCATGTTACTCTCTGTTAATGTTGTTATGGTACATCTAATATTATACTGATCAAAAGAGTACGTTCCAACCCTATATATTTGCTTTTATTTATGATTATGCTTTTATTTGTAGTTTGTGGTCTGTGGGTATGCAGATATAGTCAGTGCAGAGTTTCTCTGGCATTGTTGGCACATGATACGTAATTTAATGCATATATGTATATATATGCTTCCATTTTTCTTTTGGTAGAGAATTGTCTATTCCCTAGTTCCTATAAAACTCTCTGTGTAACCAATATAACAGTTATAGAAAGTTATTGAAAGTTTCATCTTCCAATTTCTTAGTGAAATGGTCATTTCTCCATGATTTTCTTTTCTTTTTCTTTCTTTTTTTTGATACTAGTACCATTCCTCTCTCTATTTCCATGTTTCTGAATTTGAGGCATTAAATATTCAACCTTGTATGTTTAATAATTACATTTGTGTTTTAACTACTAGATTCTATGTTTCCTAAATATAGGTACATCAATTGTTCATTTTAAACTCCTGGCCCGGGATCCAAGGGCACTTCACAAGCATATATTTTTTTAAATGCTTATTCAATTAAATTGATTTGGATTACACTAAAGGGCTGTGGGCCTTTAGGAGATCAGGCTTGGGGAGGCCCTTAGGGCTCTGGAGGGTTCGCAGGCAAGAGGATATGTGGGATCATATTCTTTTTCTCTCCCTGTTGCTTCCTGGCTCATCAGGTGGTTGGTTTTGCTCCATCCCGCACTCCTGCAGGATATGCTTCCTCTCCACAGGCCCAAAGAAATGGGGCCAATTGATTATAACAGAAACCTCCAAAACTATGTGCCAAAGTAAACCTTTTATTTCTATAAGTTAATTATCTTAGGTATGTAGTTATGTGACAGAAAGCTAACACGGATAAAAACTGATAAAATTTACTTTTGTATTAATCATTGTATGTGATCCAGATGAGCAAAAATATAATATGCTTTCTGGCATCCAAGAAGCGTAATATTTAAGGAGATAGACATTGAGAAACATAACAATAAACTTTAAAAATTCACTGAAACATAGAAATTGCATTAGGTTATGTAGTGCCTACTTTGGGAGCACTGTAAATAAAAATTAATGTTTTCCAGTATTTATTCTGTGCTATGTACTATTCTAAATACTGAATATTTATCAAACTCATTCTAATAGCAACCCTATAAGCAAGATACTCTTATGATATATTCCCATTGAAACACTGAAGAAACTGAGGCACAGAGATGTTAAAGCAATTAGTCCAAGGGTCATATAGGTCTCATAAAAGAAAGCTAGTGTCCAAATATTAACTATTATAAAGTTCTACCATATTACTTGGAGATATAATGTAATAGTCTGAAAAAAACTCAAGAAAGAAGCACAGGCAGCCATAAATTTTTAATTGTTTTTTGAAATGTGAAAAGGCATTTACTAGATGGAAGAAGCTATGTAAATAAATTGTCCAGGGTGGGTATTGGGATATTTCCAGGTGAGAGAAATTGTAAATAAAAAAGTATGGCTCCGATATTGAGTATCAAAAGTATAATAATGAGAATGAGATGAGAATACATACATGTATATATATATACATGTATGTATTATATATATATAAATACATACAAAATATATATGTATTTATATATATACATATATATAAATACATACAAAAGATTAGAAATGAGGAGTCACTTGGAACTATGACTTTTAAATGTGTTTTTATGAAAGCAAGTATCTTGTCTGTTAAAGGAAAAAATTGAATCCTGAGTTTACAAAATTGGGGAAGCTACAAGAAAGAAAACCTTGACACTTCTGGACAACTGAGAAAAATGCTAGATGGTTGTTGTTTTTGTTAAGAAATCTCCAACTTCCTCCTAAATAAAATGATTTGTCATAAACAAATGGAAGGAATACAAAAGAGAAAAAGATTGTAAAACCCCAGGAAAGCTATCAGCTCAAAACTTTGCTTAGACTGATGTAGAAAAAAGAAAAGATAAAAAGGATCAAGAGTCCAAGAAAAAATTTATGAGAAATAACAAAGAGTTGGAAAATCTAGTGATTAATTTCCATGTTAAAGCATGTTTTTAAAATATATTTGGTATAGCAAAAGTTCTCTCTTCTTTTTATAACCACAGTACTGAACTTTTCTTTGACCTTCAGCATTATGTTACTTGGAAATCATTTCAAATGAAGTAAAGGAATTTTCTATTGGTGTATGGGAGCCCAATAAATACCACCTCTCTTCTGAACCAGGTTCTAAACCAATTAATATATAAGAGAAAGAATAAAAATAGAGGGAAAATCAAAACATAACCTGATTCATTTTTAAAAAGTGTTCCCGCAAATTAGGAAGCAACTAATTGTTCTATAGCCGTGGTCCCAAAAAGTTGCCAGAATGGTTTTATCAGGGCAGATGTATACCCTTTCAATGTTTCATTGAAAATTCACTTCAGTGAAAGGTTTTACAGTCTGTGTCAGACACACTCTCTCAAAGTCAGTCAATTAGAAAAGGACTCACTCCATATATTTCTCTCTAACTGACAAACCATGCACCTCAGTCTCACCTGGGCAGCCCCTCCTAAAACAATAGCATCGAGTCCTTAAGCCTTTCGAAATTCACTAAACCCAGAGCTCCTCACTGCCCCCAGTACCTGTAAGATCAGTAGTCTGTTCTCCCTTTTGGCTATACCTGGCTGTCTCTCACACACACTAATAGCAATAGATTCAGCTCTCTTTTTTATTTCAAATATTGAGTGGCAGTTTAATCACCTTTGATGGACCTTTATCATTGAAAATGGCTATGTTGGAGACTCAAAGACTGTGTTAGAGTCAATGTTCTGCTCACTGAACCCCATAAACTGGCAGACAATCCCAATTTAAACATCAATAGATTTGTGCAAGTCTCCCTCCTTCATACAGCACAGGATACCTGTCCAGATATGACTGACAGCAAAACAGAGTAGAGAACTAGTACTCCCACAAGCAAACTGCATTCAAATAGATAAAGGTAGAAGCTGAGCTGAGCATCCCTGGATATTTTTTTTCCTAAATTTACAAATCAGAGGAAATCACTGTATTTTGCCTGGGGCAGAATGATTAAAGGGGCTAAAAGACCAAGAATGAATAATGAATCCAAAGAACAAACACTTAGAGGTATTAGGTAAAGCATTTTCCCTATAGCAGGTTCTGCCAATAACCTACTCAATATCAAATACAAGTAAAATTGCAATAGAAAATGTGCATTAGGCTGTGGATGTCTATGGATTAAATGGTGTCTTAGTCTACTCAGGTATTCATAATAAAAATGCCATAGACTAGGTGGCTTTCACAACAGAAATTTATTTTCTTAGTTTTGGAAGTTGGAAATCCAAGATCAAGTTGGCAGCAAAGTCATTTCATTCTAAGTTTTTCTCTCTTGGTTTGTAGGAGGCTGCCATTTTCACTATAGGCTCAAATAACCTTTGCTTTTCGTGAAATTAGCTCTTTCTCTCTCTTTCTCCCTTTTCCTCTTCCTCTTTTTAGAAAGTGACAATTCTCCATGATCTCATTTATGTGTGTGGGGGTGAGGGGGTATTGGGGATTAAAACCAGGGGAATTCTACCACTGAGTAACACCCCCAGCCTTATTTTATTTTTTATTTTGAAACAGGGTCTCACTAAGTTGCTGAGAGTCTTGCTAAGTTGCTGAGGCTGATCTGGAACCTGTGATCCTCCTGTCTCACCCTCCCAAGTACTGGAATTACAGGCATGTGCCACCATACCCAGCTCACTTAATCTTACTGTTCTCTTAAAATCCTTATCTCAAATATAGTAATATTGGAGGAGGTAAGCCATAACTGTGTGAATATAGGGGGTGCTATAATTTGGATAAGTGTCTCCCAAGGCTGGGTCCCCAGGGTAGCACTATTGGGAGGTGATCAACCTTTGGGGGTGGGGAGTAGTGGGAGGTCCTTAGGCCATTGGGATGGGCCCTTGAAGGGGAGTGTTAAACCCCAGTCTCTCTCTGTTTCCTCGTTCTTCATGTGAGTATTTTATCCCACCATTCATTACCTACCAATGCCATCTTATGTCCTCACCAGAGGCCCAAAACAAATGGGGTTGCCCAGTCTTGGACGGCAACCACCAGAACTATGAGATAAATAAACCTTTTTCTCTTTATACATGAATTTCCTCAGATATTTCATAATAGTTATGTGAGGATAATTAACCCAAGGAAGATACAATTCAGCCCTCTCTCCAGTTCATGTCCTTTTCACACACAAAATATATTCACTTTGTCCCAATAACACAAATGTTTTAATGCAATCCATCATTAACTCTAAAGTCTCCAGTCCATAGTTCCATATAAACTTTAATCAGACACTGGTGAGATTTTAGGTACAATTCATTCCGTAGCAAAAATTCCTACCTTGCTATTAACCTATAGAATCAAACAAATTAACTACTTCCAAAATACAATAATAGGACAAGTATTGAATAGACAAGTCCATTTCAAAAGGGATAAATCTCAAGAAAGAAAGTAGTGATGGGTCACAAGCAAGTCCAAAGCCTCATAAGGCAAACTCCATTACTCTGAAGGCTCAAGGCTCTTTGGTTGATGCTCTACCCTCCAGACCCACTGGTCTGGCAGCATCACCCTCCAGTTCTTTAAGGTAGGCCTACACCTTTGGCTCAATAGGGGCTGCCCTGCTCCCACAGCTTAACCTGAGGAGGGATTTCCACTTTTGAAAATGAGGAGAAAATAGCTTTTTCTCCTGGGCCTGTGACTGAAGTCACAGCTCTGATGAACTTCCAATTGACTTCTAGATCATTCTTCCCTTTTCTTGAAAGACAAAAAGTATTCACAGGCAAATAGCTCTATTGCCCCATTGTATAGAATCCTAGAAGTCTGTCAACTTTCCTTCGTTTGTTCTGCTGTCTCTGTACCCTTTTCTTAAAACTGGCAGTATTTCTGCTGATATAATACTATCTCTACCCTATCTCTATTTCTGGCTTCTACTGAGATGGTTAATTACAAAAAAAAGTCATACTGGCTAAACCTGGAGGTGCATACCTGTAATCCCAGCTACTTGAAAAGCTAAGGCAGGAGGGTCAAAAGTTTGAGGCCAAACTGGACAACCCAGTGAGACCTTATCTCAAAATAAAAACAATTTTTTAAAATGCTGGAGATGTAGCCTAGTTGTAGAGTATTTGCATAGCACACATAAGGACCTGGGATCAACCCTCATTATCCACCTCCAAAAATGAGTCATACCTGTAATCTTATATCAAATGGCCATTCAGTCCAATGCTTAGTGTTTTCTTCAAAATAAGTATCTCATTTTTTTTGTTATGTGAATTGGCTGAAATTTTTAAAAATCAAGTTCTGATTCCTTTTCACATAATAATTCCTTCAATTTATCATTCTCATGTCATATTTTGCTTTGTTATAAGGAAAAAACAAGTCATTTAATCAACACTTTTCTTTGAAATCTCCTCTGCTAAATATCCAATTTCAACCCTTGCATGTTCTACTTGCCACAAAACCCTAGAACACAATTCATTCAAATTCTTTTCCACATTATTACAAGGATAGCCTTTCTTCAATTTTCCATTAAACTACTCCTCATTTCCCTCCCAGGCCTCACCAGAATATTTTTTAACGTCCTTATTTTTACCAACATTCTGTTCATGTTTAAGATTAAAGATTAAAGATGCTTTCTCCATAGTTTTTCTTTTCTTTTCTCCATAGCTTTTCTTTCCTCATAGCTTTCTTTTCTTCCTGCACCCTTGTCACACTTGCCTTTAATATCCATAATTCTACTGACAGTCCCTTTATGGCAATCTTGACTTTTTCTAACAAGCAAAACTCAACTTCTACCCATTACCTAGTTCAAATCAACTTCTACATTTTCTTTGATAGTCATTATGGCAGAACACAACTTCAAAAGTATCCAAGCTTGTATTACCCAATCACAACAGTCATAACAAAATACAGAATGGCTTAAAGAACAAAAAATAATTTTCTCACAGTTGTAGAGGCCAGAAGTCCAAGACCATGGTTCTGGCCAATATGGTTTCTGGTGAGGGCTCTCTTTCCAGCTTGCAGACAGCTGCATGGTCTTTCTGTGGTATGTACATGCAGAAAGAGAGAAAGGACAGAAGCTCTCTGATGTCTAAGGCCAGACCCTTACTCTTATGACTTCATTAATCTTATTTCCTTCCTTAAAAGTCCCACCTCTAAAACCAGCCTAATTGTGGAACAGGGTTTGAACATATGAATTTTAAAGGAACTCAAATAGTCCATTATGCTTGGATTTCGTCTACTGATTGATGTGAATAGTATTGTTAGGAACATTAGTGCATGAGTATCTGTTTGAGTCCCTGTTTTCATTTTGAGTATATAACCTGAAGTGGGCTTGATCATATGGTAACATTCATTTATTTTTTAACAATTTTTAAGTACTTATTAAACAATAGGCATTGTGCAGCATACTAGAACGAGCAATGAGCAAGACAGCTCCTTGGATTCCTCTTTCCTCTCCGTATTTCTTCCATCTCCAACCTGTCTGACATATACTACTCATCTCTTTAAGATATATCTTTAAGTGGCTGCCTTTAAAATTGATCTCTGACTCTTCTAAGCTTGCAAGGTCATGGCCAGCCCTTAAAGCAAGAGTAAACAAATATTTCAGTTCCCTCAGTAGAAACTGCCCGGGTTTAAAATAACAGCACCTTTCACTCTCAATATCATCTTTGGATGATACACTTCTCAGTCACATTACCTAAAGCCATTTCTAAAATTTGGGTTCTTGAAACAAAGCCAGCTAATGCAAATGCTCATAACTCTTTTTATTGAATTAAATATTCCACCAACAGAGTCATACTGTAATTTTTTAAATTACTTTCCTATTTTTATCTTTTTCAGAATTTCAAAGATTTTTTTCTATTAAAGATCAATACTGCTAAAATGTCAGTGAACAGGAAAATACAATCTACAAATCTAAGGGTGTATTCAGAGAAAGTCACATATAAGAAAAGAAACAATGACTCTCATGCGATTAAGTAAACTGCAGTTTTAGCATTTCACCTGTCAATGTTTTTATCTTTGTCTTATGTTACCAAGATAAGACTTAAGGGGAATGGTTCAGAAAAATTATATTGGAAGTATAATATCATCCTTTCATATTTATCAGTTGTGAAAAAGAAATGAGACCTTTAATTCTATAACAAAATAATTTCAAACATGGTAAACTTATGTACTGGAAAATAAAAGAAATAAAATTAATATAACAATGTTGGGAGAGAAATACTCTAAACTTAAAATCAACTTAAGAAATAACACTAAAGAATGGATATATATGTCGACATAAAAATAGTTAAAAAGGAAAAAATAGTCATTCCTAAAACCAGCAATTATTGGGACCCTATTCTGAGCCAAGACATCTTCTCTAAGCTGCTAGAGAAACAAAGACATGGCTCTGACCTCCTAGCATAAACTAAAGGATAACAGACATGGAAACAGTCCTGTCTGATATAACGAGATGAGGAAGAGAAAGAAAGATCTATATAGACGCTATTCAGCTTTTTGTTGTTGTGACCAAAATGCCTGACAAGAACTTAGAGGAGGAAAGATTTATTTTGGTTCATAGTTTCAGAGGATTTAGAACATGGTTGGCCAGAACCATTGCTTTGGGTCTGAGGGAGGCAAAACATCTGGGAGGAAACACATGGAGGATGGAAGCTGGTCCACTCAGGGCAGCCAGAAAGGAGAGAGAGAGAGAAAAAAAAAAGAGAGTCTGGGGAAACATAAACCCTTCCATACCATGTACCCCAAAATCTACTTTCTCCAGCTAGTCCCATTTCCTAAGTAGTCCATCCAGGCATCAGTGAATTAGCCCACTGATGATCCTCATGATGAGCCCTCATGATCACTGCCTTGAAGCGCCACCTCTGAACCTTGCTGCACTGGGTACTATGCTTTGAACAGGAGACTTTGGGTGACATTCCAGAGCCAAGCTATAACAACATATGTCTGTATCTATGTCTATATTTCAGAAAGGCTTCATATTGAGTATAGCTACAAAACACTCAATTCTTAAAAATTGTATTTCACAACATTTTTACAGGTCAGATTTAAATTGCTACATTTCTGGCAGAAAGTGTCACCTAACCAGCCTTTGGAAAGACCCTGGAAACACTTACTCTCCCATTTTTATGCATGCCTCACCTGCTTGAGCGGTTGTGCTTGGTCAACATGAACTAAGACTAGCCAAAAAACTAGCACAAACCAGAACTATCCAAGATGGTGGTAAGATGAGATGTGCAAAAGAGGTTGTGTGCAAAAGAAAAGGATCTGTGCATGCTTCCCTCCTCCCTGCACCCCTGCTTGGACCCATGGGCCTATACCCTGCCCTATAAAAGGAAGCTCCCCTTACCCCATACCTCATACATCTAGCTCTTCCTTCTCTGTTCTTTAATCCAACCATCCTTTCTGTTCTGCTTTGCAAACCTTATCTACTTCTATTGGCAACAGCAACACAGGTGAGGACCCTCCCAGAATAGATCTGCAACAAAAATGAATTTCCAGTTCTTTAAAATATACCAATTTCTTCTTCCCACCATTTGTGGAATAGGTCATGGTTCATGCACACTCAATCGCCCTATACACAAAGCCTAAGGTTTCTACTGGTAAAGGCCTCTTAAGCTTCTTCTTACTACTCTAGTAGTTTACTAAAATTTTCCCTGTCTTTTCATTATTTGTGCTGATCTTCAATGTATATATATATATACACTGTATACAATGTATATATATATATACATTATATACAATGTATATATATATATATATAAACTTTATATAGACATATATGTATATAGACTTTTTTCTGTGGTTTGTTTTGTTTTGTTTTTCTTGAGATGGGTTCTCACTATGTTGCCCAGGCTAGGCTCAAACTCTTGATTTTCCCATCTCAGCCTCCCGAGTAGCTGCAATTAGAGGTATTTGATCTTTTATATTTAAACTATATTGACATTTTATTTATTTTGTATCTTTTTTCCTACTAATAAATATTTTTATTCTGTGGAAGTATGAAAGAGCAGGTTGATTTAAAGGAAAACTCAAGTAAGGTACAAGTTAGACTCCCTTTATTATTGAATTATTTCTAGATCTTACATAATATACAAGTAAATGGTGATATTTTTATGATTACTAACACTCAATTTTGTTTTCATTTTGCATCTGCCACTTGGAGGCATTTGCCATGTTGCCATTGGAGGCAATTTAATATATTTAGAGAATATTATTGGAAGATTAGGATACCACAGTTGAGTTTTCATTTCATGATTCAGTTTTGCTACTTACCAATAAAATTGAGAACTTTTCTCTCATAATAAGGATAAAAAAGACAATATAGATAATTGTTGTCATATCCTTAGAGGAATTATGCTATGTAAATTCAAGTAAGTAATATTATTTACTACTGCTTGCCTATTTCATAAAACCAGCCCATATCTTTGTCATTCATGATATGATTTCTCTTGCTATTCCTCCAACTAATGGCTGTGGTTGGCCCAATATTATAATGTATTTGCACATTGAGGGTCCTACTATATATCATCCTTGAGGGAAAATTTTTTGGTGTTACTATTTGCTGAACAATTCCCTTTCATGTAATTTGTTTCACATTATAATGCCCTAGACATATTAACTTGCATTTGTACAAGTTAATCTAATTTTCTTCATTCAGTCCATATTTTAGATTTTGAGCTTCCTTAGTAAGAACTCCCAATGAAATAGCATTGCCAGCATTTTAAATGATTAATTAAAGAATTCAAAAAATTAACTAGCATGGAACTGAAAGACTTTATCCAGGATACTTTTAAATGAAGTTCAGAAACATTAATCAATTCATTTATTTTATCTCCTTTGATACTTTTATTCCCATAAAAGTTAATATATCCAAAACAGTGTTAAATATTTATAAATATTAAGATGTTTTCTTCTCTTAGGGCTAGATACTGAATTTATTTTCTCTTGAAACATTCTTCAAATAAAGATTTGTATCAAAATTTTATATATTTTCAAATTCTTTTGTTTTATAGGAATTTCTTGGTTGAAAGCAACATAAACCTTTTTCAATAAAACTTCCAATGGTGGTGCACACCTGTAATCCTAGTACTTGGGAGGCTTAGACAGGAAGATCACTGATTTGAGGACAGCCTTAGCAACTAGTGAGACTGTCAGCAACCTAGGATACCCTATTTCAAAACAAAAAATAAAAAGGCCTGGTTGTGTAGCTCGGAGATAGGATGCCCGTAGGTTCAATCTCTAGTACCAATATATATTTATTTTTTTGGGGGGAAGATATTAGATATAGCAAAAAAATACAATAAAAATTTAAACAGAAAGACCTCACAAAAGTTAACCACATTAGCAACAAAATGACATCATCCTTAATTCTGAAGTTTTATTATTAATTTAACTCAGATTCTAACTCCACATTTCCACACATTACTACAAATTCTTAATAAGAAAGAAATTAGCTCAGCCTGATTAAATACCCTTGTGTAATCATGTATGGCCAAGATGAAAGGGTCATTTGGAGGATAAATAAACAGCCAACAGATTTTTACTCTTTTGAATAGTGCTGGGGCTCTCAGAGAAGAGACCCTGGCAGCATCACACCGCCAGGAACCTACAACTTGATTTATCCCATCACAACCATACATTCTGTAGGCACGAATCATATCGGACCAATATTTTTTTCAGCAAGTATGAGTTGAATATTTTCTATAACCCAGCTGCTGAGCAAACAGAAATGAACAAACTGACCATCTTTAAATTCTATTGGGATTAACAGATCAAAACTGAATGAATGTCTTTATAACTAAACAAGATAATTATTGATTATAGGAAGTGCTGTGAAAGAAATGAGATAACAAAAACCTGGATTGGGAGCCTACATTCACTTTAGATAAAGTTGGTAAAAAGGTCTCTCTGAAGAACTGACATGTATTTTGAGCCATGAAAGATGAGAGTGAGCTAGTCATAGGACTGAGGAACTTTTGGGCAAAAGCAATAGCAAGTGAGACAGCTGGAAGGGGAAACAGCACATTGTATTTGAGTCCAGAAAGGAGGCACTGGTGCTAGCAGAATGACTGCCAAGGTCAGTGGAAAAGAGAATTTGGGAAGGTGGATAGAAGAAAATTGTGCAAGACTTTTAAGTTTATATAAAAAATTTTGCCATAAATCTAATGAAATAGGAATCCAGGGAAGAGTTTGAGGCATTTTTTGATGGAAAGAAATATTTTACCAATCCATACTTCCTAAGGCATGGAGTATGCTTTGGTGGCATGAAAGGCATGGTGGTACACACATGTAATTCCAGTACTTAGAGGCTGAGACAGGAGGGTCGCAGGTTTGAGGCCAGACTAAACAACTTAGTAAGACCCTCTGCAACTTAGCAAGACTGTGTTTCAAAATTTTAAAAATGAAAAGGGCTAGGGGTGTAGTTCAGAGATTGAATGCCCCTGGTTCAATCCCCATAATAACAGCAACAAAAGAATGAGAATAAAATACATTTGCCTATTGCCATTTTCTGAATAAGAGGAAATGGTGGCTTTATCACAGAAACTCACCATCAGCATGGTTGAGCCTTGAAAACAGGGTTAAAGGAAAGGACTAAGCCACGCAGAAATTCATACAGTATGTAAAATTCATAGATATCAAAATAGTACATTTATAATATTCTTATATAACGCCGGGCGTGGTGGCACATGCTTGTAATCCCAGTACTTTGGGAGGCAGAGACCACAGGATCCAGGTTCGCGGCCAACCTCAGCTCTGTCTCTCTCTCTCTCTCTACCTAGTGAGGCCCTCCGCAACTTCGTGAGACCCGGTTTCAAAATAAAGTATAAAAAAATAGGGCCGGGGGTGTAGCATGGAGGTAGAATGCCCCTGGGTTCAATCCCCGGTACCGCAAAAAAAAAAATATTCTTATATAAAGACATGCTTACTAAAAATTCAGGATAGTTATTAATTACTAGGTAGTGAAAGAAGAGGGGCACAAAGAATATTTCTCAGCTATTAAAAAGCTTCTGTTTTATAATTTCAGTGGTATATAAGTAGTGTTGGGTTTTTTAATTAAATCCATATGACGATTGCTATTAATATGGTTAAGTTAGTATTGCTATTATTGTTAAAATACAATGTGGAGACTGAAGAAAAAAATCAATATTTAAGCCTTTTTCTGCCTCTGCCATTCATTTCTCCAGCATTCTGATAGAGAACTCCTCCTGCCAACCACATGTACACATACACACCAATATTTATGTCTTGTTGCTGGTTTTTGTTTTCAAATTTGAAGCTGGGCAGAAGCTTTTTCTAAATCTCTCACTGGAAAGATTTTTTTCCTGTATAAAAGATTGCATAATTCATGCTTTCTTACATTTTCCTGACTTCTGTACAGGAAACTCAACCTCCGACCTCTAAATACACCTGCTCGCTGCTGCCCATGTAATTGACAAATTGTTCTTTGCTTATGTCAAAGGATAATTGTTTTGAGTTTTGACATACAAACATTATTTTGGGAGGCACCTTTCCCATATTATGGTAATGTATTTATATTTTGTACTGTTCTCTGTATTGAATTAAACTTCAAACAAGCTTATAAAAAAGTAACCACAGAAATTATGAAATGCTTATAACTGAAAGATATGAAAGTGATTCATTTCATTTCACATCTTATGAGAGACAGCAAAACACTATGTAGAGACAAACACACACATAAGAATAGCTTTCATTAAGGTTAACTTTTTTCAGTGATATTCAGCTTACAGAAACATTATTTGCTGTAACAATTGTCAAAATTTTTCTCTTATGTTTCTTATAACCTAAGACCAAGAACAGTCTATGATGCCACCAGTGACACTTCCTATACAAATTTTTCAGGTTGGAGAATTACTATCCCCCCATTTTTTTTTTTTTTTTTTC
>PVJS01047161.1:0-15554 GCA_004027185.1 Glis glis
ATCATTATTAGAAATGGAACCCAGGGGCCCTCTACCAGTGAGCTACACCCCCAGCCCTTATTTATTTACTTATTTATTTTTGGTACTGGGGATTGAACCCAGGGGCATTCTACCTCCGAGCTACACCCCCAGCCCTTTTTCTTTTTTTACTCTAAAACAGGGTCTCACTAAGTTGCTGAGTCTTGCTAAATTGCTGAGGCTAGCTTTGAACCTGCAATCCTCCTGTCTCAGCCTCCCAAGTACTGGATTACAAGTGTGCGCCACCATGCCCGGCTCTATTTTTTTTTTTTTTTTTGAAACAGGGTTTTGCTAAGTAGCTGAGGCTGGCCTCACACCTGCGATCCTCCTGTCTCAGCCTCCCAACTACTGAGATTACAGGCATGTGCCACCAAGCCCCACTTATTTTTTATTTTGAGACAGGGTCTCCCTAAATTGCCCAGGCTGACCTTAAACTTGAGATCCTCCTGCCTCAGTCTCTGGAGTAACTGGGATGACAAGCCTGTGTCACCATGCCTGCTTTGTGTGTGCGTGAGGGGGCACTGGGGTGAGCCCATTCCACCTCCTAGCTACACCCCCAGCCCTATTTTTTTATTCTTTATTTTTGAAACAGGGTCTTACTAAGTTGCAGAGGGCCTCACTAAGTAGCTGAGGCTGGCAGCCTCCCAAGTACTGGGAGTAGGAGCACACCCAGCAATTTATTATTTTTGAAACAAGGTTTCACTAAGTTGCTGAGGCCAGCCCCGAACCTGCCATCCTCCTGTCTCAGCCTCCCAAGTACTGGGATGACAGACGTGCGCCACCATGCCCGCCTCAAATATATTTTTCAAAAAGAAACACAATCTACTGTTTTTAGTATGACCCGTGGCCAGGTGCTGTGACCTGAGGGCTGCTCAGACCTAGTGTGACTTGGGCCCGCACCAAATGGCCCAGATAGAAATTTACTTTTTATGCTGGGCGTGGTGGCACACGCTTGTAATCCCAGTACTTTGGGAGGCGGAGACCGGAGGATCCGGGTTCACAGCCAGCCTCAGCTCTCTCTCTCTCTCTCTCTCTCTCTCTCCCTGTCTCTCTCTCTCTTTCTACTTAGTGAGGCCCTCCGCAACTTCATGAGACCCGGTTTCAAAATAAAGTATAAAAAATAGGGCCGGGGGTGTAGCACGGAGGTAGAACGCCCCTGGGTTCAATCCCCGGTACCGCAAAAAAAAAAAAAAAGAAATTTACTTTTTATGGCCCCAAAGAGGGAAGGTCAAAGAGTAGGCTCACATCCATCAATAAGTAAGTACTAAGTCACATGTACTGCGAGCCAGTTGGATTTATTGTGGGTTTCTTGTTAGTTGGAGCGCTCTACCACTGTGCCACACCCCATCCCTAAATATATTGTCAAGTGTGTAATCTATTTTACGTGTAATGTCTCATTTGGGCTTGTGAGGTAGGTAATTTACATGTGCATTTTTATTTATTTTGTGTGTGTGTACGTGTGGTACAGGGGATTGAACCCAGGGGCATTCTACTTCCGAGTTACATTCCCAGTTCTATTTTATTTTTTTGTGGTATTGGGAATTGAACCCAGAGGCATTCTACCTTAGGAACTACACCCCAGACTGATTTTATTTCTTATTTGGAAACAGGGACTCACTAGGTTGCTGAGAGCCTCACTAAATTGCTGAGGCTGTCCTCGAACCCGCGATCCTCCTGTCTCAGCCTCCCAAGTACTGGGATTATAAGTGTGCGCCATCACGCCCGGCCCTATTTTATTTTTATTTTGAAACAGGGTTGCTGGGCGGGGTGGCTCACGCTGGTAACCCCAATACTTTAGAGGCTGAGACAGGAGGATCGCAGGTTCACGGCCAGCCTCAGCTACTTAGTGAGGCTTTCTGCAACTTAGTGGGACCCTGCTTCAAAATAAAGAATAAAAAATAGGGCTGGGGGTGTAGCTCAGAGGTAGAATGCCACTGGGTTAGGGCCAGACGTGGTGGTGCACGCTTGTAATCCCAGTACTTTGGGAGGCGGAGAGCGGAGGATCCGGGTTCGCGGCCAGCCTCAGCTCTCTCTCTCTCTCTCTCCCTGTCTCTCTCTCTCTCTCTCTCTCTACTTAGTGAGGCCCTCCGCAACTTCATGAGACCCGTTTTCAAAATAAAGTATAAAAAATAGGGCCGGGGGCGTAGCGCGGAGGTAGAATACCCCTGGGTTCAATCCCCGGTACCGAAAAAAAAATTAAAAAAGAAAGTCTCATTAGGTTGATCAGTCTCTCACTACTTGCTGAGGCTGTTCTCGAACCTGCGATCCTCCCGTCTCAGCCTCCCAAGCTGAGATCACAAGCGTGCACCACCACGCCCGGCTATATGTGCATATTTAAAAATCCGAGAGGTTGGGTTACTTGGCCCAAAGCGTCCAGCAACCTAGTCGGACCTCCGGGCTCTGGATCTACTAACTGCTCGCAGCCGACCCTCAGCCTGGGAAGAGGTTGTCATTATCTCCAACTCGGGCGCTTTGAAAAAGCCCACAAGGCGGTCCCCGGCTCCGAGGCCAGGGCGCATGCGCAGGTCAGCCAGCTCCGCCCCCGGAGCCCACTGGTGCCGCTCTAGCCCGCCCAGCTCCACCGTCTGCATCTCGTTGGTGGTGACGCACTTCCTGGGCGGTGGCGCCGGGGGCAAGATGGCGGCGCCCATGGAGGTGGCCGTGTGTACGGACTCGGCGGCCCAGCCGTGGAGCTGTGTCGTGTGGGAACTGCACTCGGGCGCCAATCTGCTCACCTACCGCGGCGGCCAGGTCGGGCCCCGGGGCCTGGCGCTGCTCAATGGCGAGTACCTGTTGGCGGCGCAGCTGGGCAAGAACTACATCTGCGCCTGGGAGCTGCAGCGGAAGGTACGGCGCGCCGGCCCTACCCTAGGGCCCAGGGAGGAGCGCGGGGCGCCAGGGGAGGTGGGCAAGGGCCGGGGCGGGGGCCCACGCGCACCCGGAGTCCGGGTGGTCGGGAGTCGGGGATCGCACGAGCGAGGCGGCGGGCACATTGGGGCGCTGCACGCACGCGCGGGGGCTGGGGCTGGGGCTCTGGGCAGCCGGCCTTGCGCATGCGCCGCTGGGGACTCCTTGCGGGGGAGGTGTCTCTTATGGAAACCGCGCACGCGCGGGGTCGGGAGCGCTAAATTTGATTAAAAGGAGGGAATGAGGTTGCTGCCGCATCCCCCGGCTAAGATCTGTCGGGCAAGTTGCGGTGCAGGTTTTCCTGTCTTAGAGAGGAGGAGACAGGCTCAGAGTCACATTAGGGCAAGCAAGATTGGGGAGCAAGCGACTGGCCTTGTCCTCTCTGCCTAGTGCCCTCCTGCGCCCTTTGTCCCTGACCCTCTTTTCTCGGAGGAGGTGCTGTCCTGCCTTTAGCCCAGGACCTGCCTAGTTGGACTGTGCATTCGCTCCGGCCACCAGTCCCCAGCTTCCCTTTCTAGTGCTCTGGACTTAACAGCTGCCTGGGCGCCATCCCTGCCCCTCACTCCCCTGCCTCTCTTACGAATTCGGCTCAGGGGATGTGCTGTGTGTCCCCAGGACCAGCTCCAGCAGAAGATCATGTGCCCCGGACCTGTCACCTGTCTGACTACGTCACCCAATGGCCTCTATGTCCTGGCAGGGATTTCAGAGAATATATACCTGTGGGAGGTAAGAGGAACGGTGTGCAGGGTCTGCGCACTGACCCACCTGAGCCTCACCTGCAGGACAAGGATCAGATCCCAGGCCAGGTGTGGGGGGGCAGGTGTCGGTTGCTATGGGTAGAGGGTCAGTTTTTGACTTGCCCTTTTTTTTTTGCGGTACCGGGGATTGAACGCAGGGGCGTTCTACCTCCGCACTACACCCCCGGCCCTATTTTTTATACTTTTATTTTGAAACCGGGTCTCACGAAGTTGCGGAGGGCCTCATTAAGTAGAGAGAGAGAGAGCTGAGGCTGGCCGCGAACCCGGATCCTCCAGTCTCCACCTCCCAAAGTACTGGGATTACAAGCGTGCACCACCACGCCTGGCGTGCTTTTTTTTTTTTTTGGTACTGGAGATTTAACCCAGGGGCCTTCTACCACCAAGCTACACCTGCAGCCCTTATTTTTTATTTTAAAACAGGGTCTCAGCCCGGCATGGTGGCACACGCTTGTCATCCCAGTACTTGAGAGACTGTGACCGGAGGATCTGTGTTCGTGGCCAGCCTCAGCTACTTAGTGAGGCCTTCTGCAACTTAGTGAGACGCTGTTTCAAAATAAAGAATAAAAAATAGGGCCAGGGGTGTAGCTCGGAGGTAGAAGCCCCTGGGTTCAATCCCCAGTACTGCAAAACAACAACAAGGTCTTACTAAGTTGCTGAGGGTCTCCCTAAATTGCTGAGGGTCTCCCTGAGTTGCCAAGGCTGGCCTCACACCTGCAATCTCCTGTCTCAGCCTCCCAAATACTGAGATTATAGGCGTGGGCTTCAGCTTTGCATTTAGGCCAGCTGCTCGGCTCAGGCCTGGTCAGGGAAGCAGCCCCGGGCAGTTCATAAACACGTGGGCGTGGTGTGATGGTGTGCTGGTAAAACTTTTGTGTATACAGTCAGACTGCAAGCCAGGCACAGTGGCGTGGGCCTGTAATTCTAGTACGTGGGAGACTGAAACAGGAGGAGTGCAGGTTTCAGGCCAGCATGTGGTAACTTAGCAAGTCCGTATTTTAAAGTAAAATAGGGCTGAGGGTAGCTCAGAGGTAGAGTGGCCCTGGGTTCCTTCCCCAGGACCACCCACACAGAAAGTGAGGCCTGAGCAGGGTTTACCCCTGCATCTGTTGTAAACTGCCTGCTCGCTAAGGGGGCGCCCACCCTCTTCCCGACATGGAGCAGGTGGTGTAGACAGTTCAGGGTTCGGAGCTGAGCCGCAGGTAGCCACCTTTCTCCCTGATCTCTTCCTCACTTCCCCCAGGGCGGCCAGAGTGTGAGAGTTCTCTAAGCCATCAAAGGCCATGGGGGTTTTGGGGTGTCATGTTACCTGGGGCTTCCCCCTCAGCCCATGATGCTGAAACTAGGGCGAAGCCATTTGGGCGCAGAGGACAGCAGAGATGATGGGGCTTGCAGCTGGCGCATGAGGGCAGAAACGCTGGCCCTGGTCGCTGGCAGCCTGGGGTGGGCTGTGCATGGGCAAAGGCTGGTCTCCCTAGGAAGGCATGTGAAAGGTGGGTGCCCCAGGGCCAGGCTCCCCAGTTTCTTGGAGAATTTCTGAGCTTTGGCCACAAGGGGGTGCTGCCCAAGTCAGCCAGAGGCTGGGTCCTGACTGCTAGCTGTTTGAGAATTTTCTCCCTTTTTTTTTTTGGCTGTACTGGGATTGAACCCAGGGGCATTCTACATCTGAGCTACACCCCCAGCCCTATTTTTTAGTCTTTATTCTGAAACAGGGTCTCACTAAGTTGCGAAGGGCCTAAGTAGCTGAGGCTGGCTGCAAACCTGCGATCCTCCTGTCTCAGCCTCCCAAGTACTGGGATTACAAGCATGTGCCAGCACACCCATGCCCACGCCCTCTCCTTTTTTTTTTTTTTTTTTTTTTTTTTTTTTTGCAGTACCAGGGATTGAACCCAGGGGCGTTCTACCTCCGCACTACACCCCCGGTCCTATTTTTTTTATCCTTTACTGAAACCGGGTCTCACAAAGTTGCAGAGGGCCTCACTAAGTAGCTGAGGCTGGCCACGAACCCGGATCCTCTGGTCTCCACCTCCCAAGTACTGGGATGACAAGTGTGCGCCACCACGCCCGGCTCGCCCTCTCCTTTTAAGGACAGCAGTTGTTGGGTTTGGAGCCAGCCCTGCTGTACTGTGACCTCATCTTTACCCGACTGTATCTGCAGAGGCTCTATTTCTATTTCTTTTTCTGTTTTGTTTTTTCTTTGGCTGTGCAGGGGATGGAACCTAGGGTCTCATGCACGCCAGGCAAGTGCTCTACCTTTGAGCTGCACCCCCAGCTCGACCCTGTTTCTTTTCCTTTTTTTTTTTTTTTTGCAGTACCAGGGATTGAACCCAGGGGCGTTTTACCTCTGAGCTACACCCCGGCCCTATTTTTTATACTTTATTTTGAAACTGGGTCTCACGAAGTTGTGGAGGGCCTCACTAAGTAGCTGAGGCTGGCTGCGAACCTGGATCCTCCGGTCTCAGCCTCCCAAGTACTGGGATTACAAGCATGCACTACCACACCCGGCTCGACCCTGTTTCTAAATAAGGTCACGTTCACAGGTCCTGTGGTGACAGCTTGCACTTACATACCTTTGGAGCTGGGCGTGGTGGCGCACGCTTGTAATCCTAGTCCTTGGGAGGCTGAGACAGGAGGATTGCAGGTTCGCGGCCAGCCTCAGCTACTTAGTGAGACCCTGTTTCAAAATAAAGAATAAAATAGGGCTGGGGGTATAGCTCAGAGGTAGAATGCCCTTGGGCTCAATCCCCAGTACCACAAAAAAAAACATACATACCTTTGGAAGACACTGTTCAACCCCAGCAGCGTGTCCCCCACCCTGGGCTCATTGTAGGGCTCAGTCTCCACCACTGGCCGCCTGTGCTTCTCCTGCTCGGCCTGGGCTGCCGGCCTCCTGTGGCGCTGAGTGGCCCTTGAGCTTGTGTGACCCAGGCATCCCTGCAGAGGGCCGTGGCCTCCAGGCCTTTCGTCAGCAATTGTCCTGGCTTGCCCCAAAGCGACTTCATTGTGACCGAGTCTCAAGCCACCGCCTGTAGGTCCTGAGTTCGGCCCTTCTTCAAGGGACCCACAGTTCAGGGGGTCACCCACAGCTTCGAGGCCAGAAGCATAGGATCTGGGCGGTCAGAGTGACAGCAAGAGCAGCCCCTGTTAGCAGCGTGGGGGGTAGGGGAACACCAGAGACACAGCGCCCCTCCCTGGGCCCACCATGCGGTGGGGACACGGCAGTGACATGCATCAGGACAGCCAGTGGCCACGGCTGCCCACCAAGCCCAGGCATGGGGCACAGGAGCCACCGGCCCTCGCCCTGGGGCAGCATGGACAGCGGCTCCTGCCGCGGGCACCCCTGCGCTGTGGCAGCCCCGCTTCCTCCCCTGACCCAGTGCCTCCGGCCCCTGCCAGGTCGCCACTGGGAACCTCTTGGTCATCCTGAGCCGCCACTATCAGGATGTGTCGTGTCTGAAGTTCACAGGGGACAGCAGCCACTTCCTCTCGGGGGGCAAGGACTGCCTGGTGCTGGCCTGGAGCCTCTGCAGGTAGTGCGCCCGCTCCAGGGTCACGCGGGAGACTGCGTTCTCCTAGCATGGGAAGGGGGATGTCTGGGTGGGGACAGCCATCCAGGGACCTCCTGCCCACTGGGACAGGGGAGACACGTCGAGGTCCCTCCACATGGCCGTGACCCCGTCCTCCCAGCGTGCTGCAGCTGGACCCCTCCAGGATCCCCGCCCCCCGCCACGTCTGGTCTCAGCACACGCTCCCCGTCACTGACCTGCACTGCGGCTTTGGGGGCCCCCTGGCCCGGGTGGCCACCGCCTCGCTGGACCAGACGGTGAAGGTAGAGCCCCGCCCCCGCCGTCAGGGCACCGGTTTGTAATCCTGATGTTCCCAGACCCAAGAACATCCAGAGAGGGTGGACAGTCCCTGCCTCTGTCCCTCGAGTCTTGGCTGGGCAGGGAGGGAGGGAGCCCCTGGGGTCACCTGCCAAGAACCGAGCTCCGTCCCGGGAGACACCAAGCCCCTGGGGCTCAGACAGCTCCCACCGAGTGGGACCCGGGGCCAGCACATCCAGGTCGGCTGCCCGGGATCTCAGACCCCAGAGGGCCGCCGGGTCCCCACGCCCTCCTGTCCCCTCCCTCCTCCCAGCTGTGGGAGATCTCCTCTGGCGAGCTGCTGCTCTCCGTCCTGTTCGACGTGGGCATCATGGCCGTGACCATGGACCTGGCCGAACACCACATGTTCTGTGGTGGCAGCGACGGCTCCGTGTTCCAAGTGGACCTCTGCGCTCGGGTGCGTGCTGGTGGGGGGCGGTGGCCCTGGCCGGCCCCAAGGGCTGGGGAGCCGCGGCCCTGGCCCTCACAGCCCGTCTCGGCCTCTGCAGCCTGGACAGAGAGAGAGGAGCTTCCAGCCGGAGCAGGACCCCGGGAAGGTCTTCAAAGGGCACAGGTGGGGACCGCAGCAGGGCCCCGAGGCGCGCCCCAGAGGTTTGCACCGTCCTTCCTTACGCCTGAGCAGGTCCCCATGCCTGTCTTTCCGCCTGTCCCAGAAACCAGGTGACCTGTCTGTCCGTGTCCGCTGACGGCAGCGTGCTGCTCTCAGGATCCCACGACGAGACCGTGCGCCTCTGGGACATTCAGAGCAAGCAGCGCATCCGAACCGTGGCCCTCAAAGGTGGGCGGTGGGCGGCGCTGGGGCTCCGGGCCCGTCCCAGCATGCCGGGTGGGGGCGGCCGAGGGCCTCCTGCACACCTGGGCCCGGCCAGCCGAGGCTCTGGGCCGCTGGGCTTGGGGAGCTGCAGGCACAGGCGGGGCTGACCACCATGTCCCGCAGGCCCGGTGACCAACGCCACCATCATGCTGGCGCCGGTGAGCATGCTGAGCTCCGACTTCAGGCCCAGCCTGCCGCTGCCGCGCTTCAACAAGCACCTGCTGGGCGCGGAGCACGGGGACGAGCTGCACGGCGGGGGGCTCACGCTGCGCCTGGGCCTCCACCAGCAGGTGCACCCCACTCGGCGGGCTCCCACGGCCTTCTCACACACACACACACACACACACACACACTGTCCCCTGCTCTGCAGGGGACAGGGACGGGACTCCCCGCACCATCCTAAGATTGAGCCAACTTTCCAGAATGTTCCATGCTCCAGGGCAGCCCCCAGGGCCCCTGTGGGTGCAGTTGGCCGGTTCTCATTACCTTCCTTGTCTCCTTCATTGGTGCCCCGGGACACTTGGCACTTCTCCCCACAAGCCCCTTTCTTCCCCGAAACACCAATGGCCTCGTATCTGCCCTGGCCCCACCCAGAGACGGGGCGCTCTCCTCCCCAGTTGTGAGGTCGAGTGGCCCTCGGGGTCTCCCTACCAAGGCCAGCGGGCAGGGCCCTGACCATGTGGTGGGTCATAAACCCAGGTTGACTGGCCACTGGTGGTGAGGGGGGCTGGGGCGGCCTGAGTTCAGCAAATGCCTGAATCTTCCAGGTGGGGGTGTCTGCCTGACTGGCCACTGCCACCTCCAGCAGGGCAGCGGTGTTTCTAGATGGTTCTGAGTGCCCCCCCTTGGTGCTTCAGCTCCTGGAACCCCACCTTAGCTGTGCACAGCAGGGTTTCCCAGGGGCCCTGGTCAGGAGCACCTGTCCCCTGCCCTGGGATCACACGAGGCCCCCGTGGGGGCAGCCCCTGCGGCTGCTGAGTGGGCTGAGCCCTAAGGCCCACCCGGCCGGCAGGCAGGCCGGCCGCCTCCCGCACGCCGCGCACCCATCCCGGTCTCTGTGCTGCAGCCTCCCGCCCAGTTCCCAGGGTTTCCGAGGCCTGCGCAGGTGCAGAGACCTGGCGCGGTGAATGGATGGGAGGGATCGGGCACCCCGCCTCTGGCCAGGGTGGAATCCGGGGGCCCCCCGCCCCGTGGCCAAGGCGCGGGCTCGGGGTCACCGCGGCTTGTGTTGCAGGGCTCTGAGCCCAGCTACCTGGACCGGATGGAGGAGCTGCGAGCGGTCATGTGCAGCACCATGGAGAAGGTGGGTGGGGCCTGTCTGGGGGCGGATCTCCCACGCCGGAGGGGCGGGGCCTGCCTGGGGGCGGGGCTCCCACGCTAGGGGGCGGGGCCTGCCTGGGGGCGGGTCTCCGGCGCCCTCTGACCTCGCCCCCTCCCTAGAACGTGCTGGGCGGCCAGGACCAGCTGCGCGTGCGCGTCACGGAGCTGGAGGACGAGGTGCGCAACCTGCGCAAGATCAACCGCGACCTCTTCGACTTCTCCACGGGCATCATCACGCGGCCGCCCAAGTGAGCGCCGCCCGGCCGCTGTGGATTTTGTATTTTTTTTTTTTTTATTCTTTGTGCTCTGATCGTTTTGTTTCATTTTCCACTGGTGTCTGTCAGTTATGCCTCCTTGGGGCTGTTCTTTTTTTTAATAAAAGGTGATCTAAAAGCCGCTGTGACGTCAGAGGCTGCCCCCACCAGGGCAGGTCCCGGGACTAGCGTCCAGGAGTGGCAGCTCCGGGGACAGGAGTGGAGCTGGCCTGCGGGGTGGGGTCCCCGGGCGCAGGGCGGGCGCCCCCAGGCGCGGCACGTTGCTTGAGCTTTCTGGAAGGTGAGGAGGGGCCCGGGCTGGGCTCCTCGGTGCCCCGCGCCCCTTCCCACGCCCGGTGTCCAGCACCCGGGAGGTGCGGGGTGCATCGCGGGGCGCGGGGTGCATCGCGGGGCGGGGCGCGCTCTCCGCTGTCCTCGAGGGTCCTCGGGCAGCGAGCGGGTATCGGGGCGTCGTCCCGGGCAGGGTCCCAGGAGGGACGTGTGCTGGCGCCGCCATCCCATGTGCTGTCCCGGGAAGGCGGCCAGCCGAAAGCCGGCGCCTGGAGCCCGGCCGGACACCGAGGAGCTTCCAGAAAGCTGCTCCCGGCCGACAGCCCTCTTGACCCAGAAAACCCATGTGCATTAGCGGCTTCGGTCATAGAGCCGAGTCCACGCTGTCACGCATGTGCGGCCGGCCTGCTCCCCGGGCCCGTCCTCCCCTCCAGCGGCCAGGCCTGTCCTCCGCCTCCCACGCCCGCCCGGGCCCCGGGTGACGGTCCTCCCGCAGGCGGCCTGCGGAGTGGGGGTGCTGGAGCCCCTCGCCCTCTGAGTGAGCCCTAGGATGGGCTCAAGGGTTCCCCAGGTTTCCACAGCCGAAGGCCCCAGCACCACGTGGACCCCGGCCAACTCTGCCCCTCTGCCCTGCTGCCTCGACCTCCCCGCCTGGGCCCTCAGCGGACTAGGGGATGCCTGCCCTGAGCCCGAGAGGCCACAGCTTCTCTTTGGTTTCAGCCATGTCAAAATTTACGCGCCACCTGGGGGTGATAGCCCACGCCTCTAGTTCCAGGACTAGGAAGGCTGAAACAGGAGGATCATAGGTTCAAGGCCAGCCTCAGGAACTTAGCGAGATCTTTCCTTCCCTCCCTCCCTTTTTTTGTTTTGTGTGGTACTAGGGTTGGGACCCAGGGGCATTCTACCTCTGAGCTACACCCCCAGCCCTATTTTGTTTAAATTCTTTATTTTGAAACAGGGTCTCACTAAGTTGCAGATGATCTCACTAAGTTGCCGAGGCTGGCCGCGAACCTGCGATCTTCCTGTCTCAGCCTCCCAAGTACTGGGATTACAAGTGTGCGCCACCACACCCGGCTGCAAGACCCTAAGTCTGGGAGTGTAGCTCACAGGTAGAATGCTCCTGGGTTCCTCAGCTAATTAGTGAGGCAACTTAGCGAGACCCTGTTTCAAAATAAAAAGAACAAAAATAGGGCCGGAGGTGTAGCCTGGAGGTAGAATGTCCCTGGGTTCAGTCCCCAGTACCACAAAAAAAAAAAAAAAAAAAGAATGCTCCTGGGTTCAATCCCCAGTACCACCGAAATACTACTACTAATAATAATAATAAAGAAAAAGGGCTGGGGGTGTAGCTTGGAGGTAGAATGCCCCTGGGTTCAATCCCCAGTACTGCAAAAAAAAAAAAAAGTGTACAGTCTGATGAGCCTTGGGAAATGTCCACAAGTTACAAGCATCACACAAGATGTAAGATTTCCACCATTCAAGGGTCCCCCCTCTTCCCTTGTGCAATCCCTTCTCGTGCCCAGCCTCTGGCAGCCACTGACCGGTTCTTCAGCCCTATAGTTTTGTCTTTTCCAGAAAGTCATATAAATAGAATCATATGGTCTGTAGGTTTGTTTTTTTTTTTTTTTTTGCGGTACTGGGAATTGAACCCAGGGGCATTCGAATTACCTCCAAGCTACACCTCCAGCCCTATTTTATTATTTATTTATTGCAGTACTGGGGATTGAACTCAGGGGCATTCTACCTCCAAGCTACACCCCCGGCCCTATTTTTTATTATTTATTTATTTATTTATTTATTTATTTATTTATTTTGCGGTACTGGGGATGGAACCCAGGGGCGTTCTACCTCCGCGCTACATACCCGGCCCTATTTTTTTTTAATACTTTATTTTGAAACCGGGTCTCACGAAGTTGGCGGAGGGCCTCGCTAAGTAGCTGAGGCTGGCCGCGAACCCGGATTCTCCGGTCTCCGCCTCCCAAGTACTGGGATGACAAGCGTGCGCCACCACGCCCGGCCTTAAGAGACCCATTTTATATATCAGGAGATAGAGACGGTTGCATTCTCTCATGCAGCAGCCCGGGGTGCCCATCACTCACCCCAGACCCCCCAGGACCCACGCAGATACCCAAGGCTCCCCACCCACGGACAGCACCGAGGTCGTCCCGTCCCCACCCAGGGCTGCCTCAGCCCCAGGACGAGCAACCGCCGCGGCAGGGGCGCGGAGCTGCAGACGCGCCGCAGACAGGGGCGAGCTGTTCATCTTTCCAGCCAACCCGGCTGGTCCTGACAGTAATTAGCTCCCAGACTGGCGGGGAGACGGTGAACAGCCTCGCAGTCATCGCGGCGGCCCCACGCCCACAGGCCACGGGCACCTGCAGGGAGACTGTGCCATCCGGGCTGGGAGAGGAGGTCTGGGGCCTGGGTGCGCCCCTTCCCCTCCTGCACCCCAGGACCAGGGGAATCAGGCCACCCGCGCACCGAGCCCGCGCCGTGCACACGCGGCGCCGTGCATCCCGCGTGCATCCCGCGTGCATCCTGTGTGCATGGTGCCCCGGGGGGTTCCTGGCATGCATCGTGCCCTGGGGGTTTCTAGCATGCACCCCGGTGCTCAGGAAGGTGTGCAGGCCTCCGCCCGCCAGGGTACCCCTGGGTCCCTGCACGCGCATGGTGTGTGCACGCGTGGGGCGGGGAGCGAGGCTGTGCGGGAGGACGCCCCGCCCCTGTCCGCGGGGGGGGGGGGGGCCGGAGACCTGCGGCGGCGGGCGCTGGCGTCACGGGTTTCCACTGGGGCCCCGCGCGGGAGCCGGGATTCCCTGGAGTTGGCAGCACTGGGAGGCGGGACCCAGGCTGGGATGACATCAGCCCCCGACGGGGGACTTGGAGAAAGAAAAGTGACGCCGGCTACTGGGGATGGAACCCAGGGGCATTGTACCTCCGAGCCACACTCCCAGACTTATTTTATTTATTTATTTTTATTTTGAAGCAGAGTGTCACTAAGTTGCTGAGGGCTTTGCTAAGTTGCTGAGGCTGGCCTCCAACCTGCGATCCTCCTGTCTCAGCCTCCCAATTACTGGAATTACAGGCATGAGCCACCATGCCAGGGTGCTAACTTGCATTTTTAGCGCCAACACATGCGGAGTGCTTAGTACGGTCTGGCCTTGGGCTAAGTGCTGTGATCCCCATTTCACGGATGGGGAAACTGAGGCCCGGGCACTGTGCCTACCCAACCAGCGCATACCTGGCGCCTAATCTGTGACTCATCTCCGGGCCCTGAGTGAGGGGTCCAAGGCTGGAGCATCCTTTTTCAGAGCCCTCAGGAATCCAGGACCCCCCTCTGCCCCTTTTCTCCTGCACAGAGGGGGCCTGTGAGTGTCCTGGCGTCGCCCAGCAGGCCGGGTGCTGAAGCCAGATCTGTTGGCATCGCTGGTCTCTTCCCCATCTCCGGCCTCTCGCGGTGGCCAGAGGCGGTGCCCACGCCCGGGCCGGGGCGCCCGGGTTGCCCGGTGGGGTGTGCCCACCGGCTGCCTTTGTGTTGCAGCCCAGGCCAGTAGACTAATACAGCCCGGGAGGAGGCGAAGGCTGTTTTTAGCTCGGCTGGCTCGGGCTCTCCCAGCTCCCAGGTCTGAGCCCGGGAGGCCGTGGAGGGGAAGGGGCGGGGGTCTGGGGCGGGGGTGTCGTCTTGGGGAGGGGTGGCCCGCGGCCACCTTTCCCCAGCCCCGTCCTCCCACGCTGGCCTTTCCTCGGCTGAGCTGCCGCCTTCTATTTTAAGAAGGTGCTGGAATAATTTCCCTGGCTATTTTTAGCCAGTGTGGGGATTCCTCCTCCCAGGCTGGCCTCCCTGCCTTTCCTCCTCCTCCTCCCTGTCCTCCGGCTCCTCCCAGCTGACCCGGGGCTGGCCTCGCCCGGGAAGCCGCACAGGGACACCCAGTATTAGGGAGGCTGGGACAGGAGGGTTGCAGGTTCAAGACCAGCTTCAGCAATTTAGCGAGACTCAGCAACCTAGCGAGACCCTGTTTCAAAACGAAAATAAAAAAAGGGTCTGGGGTGTATCTTGGAGGTGGAATGCCCCTGGGTTCCATTCCCAGTACCCCCCCACACACACAAAGTAAGACTTTTAAGGCAGGCGTGGTGGCGCACACTGTAATCCCAGTGCTTCGGAGACTGAAACAGGAGGATTGCAGGTTTGAAGCCAGCCTCAGCAATTTAGTGAGGCTCTCAGCAACTTAGCTGGACCCTGTTTTTTGTTTTTGTGGTACTGGGGACGTAACCCAGGGGCCTTCTACCTCTGAGCTCCACCCCTAAGGCAGTCCCAGACCTGGTCCCCTGACCCCCGAGGCTGCCCCCAGGGCAGGTTCCCTGACCCCCGAGGTGATCCCCAGACCACATCCCCTGCTTGACCCCTGAGGCGATTCCCAGGCCCAGTCCCCTGATCTCACAGGTGGCCCCCAGACCTGGACCCCTGACCCCTAGGCGGCCCCCAGGCCGGGCTCCTGTCCCCCTAGGTCATCCCCAGAGCGGGTCTGAGGCCCAGCCCAGGAAGCCGGCTGTGGCCTCTTTGGAGTGAAGGGTCGGGGCCTCCGTTTCAGGGAAAGGAAGCAGGGCACCCTTCCCGCCCGGCAGCTGGAGGCGCTGCTCATCTTCAGAGAAAACAGCTGGAACCGGAGAGGAAGCGCTGGGCTGGCGGGATGGGGGAAGTCAGTGCCGAGCTCAGGCCTCGGCCCAGGGTGGGCTTGGTGACAGGAGGACTGTCCCCCCCAAAAAAAGAAAAGCCCCAGCCGGGCGTGGTGGCGCACACTTGTAATCCCAGTACTTGGGAGGCTGAGACAGGAGGATCACAGGTTCATCGCCAGCCTCAGCTACTTAGTGAGGCCCTCCGCAACTTAGACCCTATTTCAAAATAAAGAATAAAAAATAGAACCGGGTGTGGTGGTGCACGCTTGTCATCCCAGTACTTGGGAAGCTGAGACTGGAGGATCCAGGTTCGCGGCCAGCCTCAGCTACTTAGTGAGACCCTCTGCAACTTAGTGAGATCCCGTTTCAAAATAAAGAATAAAAAAAATAGGGCTGGGTGTATATCTTGGACGTAGATGCCCCTGGGTTTAATCCCCAGTACCGCAAAAAAATTTTTTCTTAAAATAAAGAATTAAAAATAGGTCTGGGAGCCGGCCGTGGTGGCGCACACTTGTAATCCCAGTACTTTGGGAGGCAGAGACCGGAGGATCCAGGTTCGAGGCCAGCCTCAGCTCTCTCTCCCTCTCTCTCTCCTTGTCTCTCCCTCTCTCTCTCTCTCTCTCTCTCTCTCTCTCTCTCT
>PVJS01047162.1:0-15534 GCA_004027185.1 Glis glis
TGTGTGTGTGTGTGTGTGTTACTATGGATTGAACCCAGGGGCATTCTACCTCTGAGCTAAACCCCCAGCCCTATTTTATTTTTTATGTTGAAACACGGTCTAACTAGTTAAAGAGGGCCTCACTAAGTTGCTGAGGTTGGCCTTGAACCTGCGATCCTCCTGTCTCAGCCTCCCAAGTACTGATATTACAAGTATGCACCACCATACCCAGTTTAAATCTCATTTTTAAATATCACACTAACCTAAACACACCTGTATCTCAGGTTAAAATAATTAGGTTACCTTTATTCCTGAACTAATTAGTAACTGTATACAACCTAAATTAATATAAGCTACATTATATAATTGTATCTCCAAATTTTTCTCACATTTTTCAGCAAGTTAAAATGATTTATGAAACAATGGGGCAGGGTAGAGGTGAACAAAATTACCCTGAGGAATGGAATGAGGAGAAATTATGCTATATATTATATGATACATAAACCATGATCAGGGATTAAATCAGAGCTAGACCCCTTAAATAATGCTGTATAGATATTGCTGTAATTCCAGTATACCATAATTTCCAACCCAACTTCCAACACGATTAAATGTGAGGCTGTTGGTAACTTCTAAATAAGCACCCCAGTTGCAAGAAATATCAAATTTGGGAGGGATAATTGCAATGTCTTTTAAAAATACTTATAATGGTCACACAAAGATGCAGTCAGGTTATATTGAAATCTCAGTTGGGGGTGGGGAGGAATCTATTCATATCTGCCTGGTGAAATTTACAGGATGTAAGAGAATATGTATTGAAGAGCTAGGGATAAATTTGAGTTCAACAAGACCTTGGAAGTCTTGGCTACGAATGCTGGCGAGACCATCAATTTTCCATTCCTGGTGATAAATTTTAAATCCAAATAAATCCTGTCTGTTGGGCCACTAAAAAGCCTTGTCAGCTCTGAAGTTTAGGAAGCGTGCATTCACTGGCAGCCTACTGAAGCCACAAATGGGGCCAGAGCGCAGGCATCTCCTATCATCTAATTTCTAAGCACAAAGTAATGGCAAAACCAACACTGGCTGTGTGGGCAAGGCTTCCTCAACGCCATCCGTAGCCTGACCACGGCAGTGGGACCAGGCAGAGCTAAAGGCCCGGTCACTTCAGAACATTGAGCCTCCAAGACAGGCCGGGGGCCACGGGAGGGAGAAGAGAGGATGTGTGGGAGGGGCTCTCTGAGCCCCTTGGGTAACATAAATGATGAAGGAGGAAGTAAAAGAGGGTTCATAGCGTGTTTAGGAAAACATGGAAGGGCTACACGTGCTCTGGAACCAAGCCTCAGCGCTTTCTTTCAAAGTAACAGTCCCCATACACAAATGGGCCAGCTCAGACTCCGGGCACCGCCCCTCAGGAGGCCTGACCACAGACCGCCCTTGCAAAGGAACGAGACAGAAATAGAATCCTTCCATCCTGTGGAGCCTTCTTCCCTTTGTGTGTCGGTGACTTTCAGACAGTCGATTTAGAAAGTGGCTACTTGAGGAATAGACATTTTATTTCTATTTATTTATTTATTTATTTATTTATTTATTTATTTATTTTGTGGTACTGGGGATTGAATCCAGGGGCATTCTACCTCCGAGCTCTGCCCCCAGCCCTATTTTTTATTCTTTATTTTGAAACAGGGTCTCACTAAGTAGCTGAGGGCCTCACTAAGTAGCTGAGGCTGGCCACGAACCTGCGATCCTCCTGTCTCAGCCTCCCAAGTACTGGGATTACAAGCGTGCGCCACCACGCCCGGCTAGGAATAGACATTTTAAAAAAAGGCACAGCAAGGTAAAAATGGTACCAGGGATGTGGGGAAGTGAACAGGCTCCTCCTTCCCACAGAGTTAGCCAGCAGTGAGGTGGGTGGAGTGGACGGGAAATCCTCTGAAACTCCCAAATTGCAATTGACATGGGGAAATTTTAAAACTCGTGTCAGGGTGACTCTTCATTCTTGTCTGTCTTCGAGGACGTCAGCATCCCACGAGGCCAGTTACAGATCACTCCTCCACTCTCCGCACTTGGCCCTAGCCAAATGCTTCCAGGAGGCGCACCTGCACCTAGCAACCAGCCTGTGCCGCCAGCCTCCTCCCACCAGCAGCGTGTTAGAGTGCTAGCTCTCCTTCCCATGGGGCGGGGGGCGTTGCACTGGTTCCTCTACAGCATTCTATCAAACCCCAGCAGAAATCCTGAAAGATAGGCGTTACTACCCCCACTTTGAGAGGAATAAGCTTAAATAATAATCTGCTCTGATCACAGTTAATGAGAGGGAAAGCTGGGATTCACAGGGGTCGGGCTCCCTCCAAACCCCCCTCGTAAGGCACAGCCCGCTGTCCTAGTTCCCTGCACATCTGAGTGTGGAGGGGGGTTCACCTTGGTTATTGTTAACACCGCGCATAGACCTTCCCAGAATTGGACAAGTCACTTCACCTTTTACCTGAATATTCCTCACCTCCGGACCCTTGGGGGGAAATGAAGTAGTAGTTGCAGAGCACTTTGCTCCATTTTTATTTTTTATTTTTTATTTTTTTTTGCGGTACTGGGGATTGAACCCAGGGGCGTTCTACCTCCGCGTTACACCCCCGGCCCTATTTTTTATACTTTATTTTGAAACCAGGTCTCACGAAGTTGCAGAGGGCCTAAGGAGAGAGAGAGAGAGAGACAGGCAGAGAGAGAGAGAGAGAGAGAGAGAGAGCGCTGAGGCTGGCCACGAACCCGGATCCTCCGGTCTCCGCCTCCCAAAATACTGGGATTACAAGCGTGCGCCACCACGCCCGGCTTATTATTATACTTTTATAGGTGCACTATAATTATACATCGTACTGAGGTATGGAGTGATAGGAATAGATGCACTCAACACTTGGTGCATTTCCCTCCTGAGCCCACCTCACTCCCTGCCCTTCCTGGTACACGCCATTGAGATTGACAGTGATAATTTTATATACATACATAGCGTTGCTTAAACTGTTTCCTTCTTTACGTCTCTATCCCCCCTTCCGCTTCCCCTAAACCCCCTCCATTGCTCCATGGGAGTCTCTGCTCCTCTGTCTGAGGTCTCTTTTGTTTTCCAATTTCTAACTAGCTTCCACATATGAGAAAAGACATACAACTGTTCACTTTTGGAGACTGACTAATCTCTCAGCATAATATTCTCTAATTCCATTCATTTTCGTACAAATGACATAGTTTTGTTCTTCTTTATGGCTGAGTAAAATTCCATTGTGTGTATATGCCAGTTTTGTGATCCATTCATCTGTTGATAGACACCTAGGCTGGTTTCGTAATTTGGCTGTTGTAAACTATGCGGCTATAAACATTGATATGCATGTATTGCTATAATATTATGACTTCAGTTCCTTTGGAAAGATGCCCAGGAGTGGTATAGCTTGGTCATATGGTGGTTCCATTCCCAATTTTCTTTTCTTTTTTTTTTTTTTTTTTTTTTTTTTTTTTTTTTTTTTTTTTTTTTTTTTTTTTTTTTTTTTTTGCTGTACCGGGGATTGAACGCAGGGGCGTTCTACCTCCGCGCCACACCCCCGGCCCTATTTTTTATACTTTATTTTGAAACCGGGTCTCATGAAGTTGCGGAGGGCCTCACTAAGGAGAGAGAGAGAGAGGAGAGAGAGAGAGCTGAGGCTGGCCGCAAACCCGGATCCTCTGGTCTCCGCCTCCCAAAGTACTGGGATTACAAGCGTGCGCCACCACGCCCGGCTCCATTCCCAATTTTCTGAGAAACCTCCACACTGATCTCCATAGTGGCTCTACTGGTTTGCTCTGTTTTGACCTCTGCATTTATACAGCCAGCAATGACTGCAAACCTACTGTGTCAGGGTTGTCCTCTCTGAGGAGGTAACAGTGAGCATGCCACAGAAAGATCAAGGGATCAGCAAGAGCCAAGCCCTGATGGGAACTGGTTAAGATGCAGGAGAGGTGAGGGACAGCGACTAGAACATGCAGGTCCCCTGGGCTAAGGAAGACATTTAGGTTTTATGCTGGCAACATTTACTCTAAAAATGTATCAGTGTTTAATTTTTGTTTCTAAGAAGGGCCGAGCATCATCAATTATTTGTAAAGCACAAAATTCAAATCTGACAGGGAAATGGGTAGAACATACAAGAGTAAATACTTTAATTCACAAAGCACGCATAGGCTGATGGATTTCAAATTGTCCCTAACTCCTCAGGCAAAATGAGTAAGGGATAAAGAGAGACCTTATGTAAGATCACAACCCAAAAGCATCTTTTCCCTGCTCAGGGCTCAGGAAAACCCAGAGAGAGTGACTTCATCCTTTCCACAGACACACGCTGGCTAAGTCTTTTCTGCCTTGCCTCATCAGGTGCTGGATATGCATACAGCTGCAACTCTCTGGGAATGTTCTACCATCTGTAGCTTTCTTTGCAGTAGTCCAATCAAATGTTCACTATTTGTATGTCTCAGACCAGCAACATTTCACAAAATTAAATGTCCAGTTAGCCCAGTAACCTGAACTACCTGCCCTGCAGTTTCTCTCCCATCTCTACCATGAGCATCCTGCCCCTCTTGCCACCTGCAGCAGGCAGACCACAGCCAGAGGTGGTGAATAGAGTTGTTGACTATTGGGACACCAGCGGTTCAGTTTCCATTCCAACTCAGTTTGGGCACTAGCCACCCATAGTGCAGACCCCACAAATTAGAGGGCATGATTCCCAAGACCTCAGACACCAGCTAGTCTCTGAGGGTCCCCAGGTTACCTGCATTTCTGACAAACTGATGATAAATTTGGGGGGGTTCCTACAACCCAGTCAAGTTAGATAATTCGCTATTATAACTCAAAGAACTCACAAAACACTATGCTTATTATTACAGTTTTTTTTTAAAGAATACAAATAAGGAGGACCACACAAGTGAAGATCAAATAGGGTGAGGTCTGGGCAGGAACACAGAGCTTCCACGCCTCCCTCCATGGAACCTGGGCGTGTCACCCTCACTGCGCATCAATGTATTCATCAACAAGGGAACTCCATTGAGCCTCAGTTTCCAGAGTTTTTATTGGGGTTTCATTGCATAGACTTACTTGATTGAATCATTGGCCACACAGTTGAACCTCATCTTTAGCCCAGAACCTCATCTTTAGAGGTTGGGCTGGCTCAAAGTCCCAACCCTGTCATGGGTGCTTGGTCATCCTAATACCCACCTCCTGATGGTGTCTAGGGGCCCAACGTGAGTCAGCTCACCAGCACAGACTCAGGTATAATCTGGGGGCTCATGAATAACAAAGACACTGCTATAGCTTGGGAAATTTTAAAGGTTTAGGCCACCCAACTAGGAAGCAAGGACAAAGACCAGTCAAATTATACAACAGTGGCCCACCCACAGAAGGCGGTGGACCTGGGAGAGGTTGGGTAAGGAGGAGTATATGGAGGTAGAAGCAGGTTGAAGGAGAAATGTGAGTTTGGAGGCATAGGGTGTAGCTCAGTGGAAGTGGTTGCCTAGTATGTACGATGCCCTGGGTTCAATCCCTAGCACTAAGGGAAGGGAAGGGAAGAAAGGAAAGGAAAGGAAAGGAAAGGAAAGGAAAGGAAAGGAAAGGGGAAAGGGATGTTTAGAAATTGACCACACTGCTATGGGAACTATAAACACGTGTGTGTACATGGCTTCAACTCTCAAGATGCGTACAGTCTAGTTGAAGAGGCAGTACATATATACTTGAAATTAAGAGTTGGTCAACATCATGTCTCAGGGCAGCATCTGGGTGCTCATCAGCACAGGGCACCTGTGTACCACAGCCAATCATAGAAAGCAATACATTATTTCATCTGACCAGCTCCATCATGTGTTGGAAACGAGTTTTACATGTAGGAATCACCTCAGTATCTGTTTTAATTTTTTTACGGTCTTTTATTAGATTCATATTCCCTAAAAATAACCAGTGAAATGTTTCAAATATAGAAAAGTGGACAAATGCATATAACCCCAGTAGCCTTGGCTTAAAGATGGGGAATTTATTTGTGAAATTGCACAAAAATTAGAAATGCGGCACCTACTGTATAATCACTTTTTTTCACATTGCATTTGTGTGAAACCATTCTGTGGTTCATGGCTGTAATTCCTGTTCATTAAAACCTAATGTCTTTTGTGACTAGGCATCTTATAATCAACCAGAGGTCATTATTCAAAGAGAGCCACCAGTCTCTGGAATTAAGATTTACTGTATTTTCTTTTGGTCCCATGTGTGTCCTGGGAAGTCCATAACTGTGCCTCATCATTCAAAGTTCCTCCTGCTCATCCTACTTGAAATTACCTCATTGCGCTCATCACAGGACAGTTGCTTGGACAACTGTCACAGGACAGAGTTTCCTGTTAACACCAACAGCTACTGGACTCTGTGTTCAGTACCACATGATCTGTGAACATATCTAGCCAGCTGCCAATTCATTGGTGACCATGGAAAAAAATCTTTTCAAGCTGTGCATCATATTGTAGTGAGTCCAAGTCCCAGAGCCAGCCAGGGAGTAGTCACTGCCATCTTCTGCAAAGCTATGATCTTTCAGTTCAATTCCATTTTGATATCTCACCCTCCTTGCCCATCCCAGGAGAACACAGTGGTTTGGATTCGATTCAGATTTTTATTCAGCATCCCTCAAGCCACATTTGCCCGATTTGAAGAATCTACTGAAGACTTCTTAGGTCTCTGATGCTAATGAAACAACTTGATCTGTGTGTAAGATCTTTTTGGTATAATCTGACACATCCTCTTGATCCAATTTTGAACTTATTGCTAGGCCTTTGTGTTCTACTAACCCCCCAAAGAGCCAAAGTCTTTAGCATTGAGTGTGCTCTTGCTCTTTGGCAGTGGACTTTTAGAACAGATCAGAGACCAGTAGCAGGCATGAAATATGGAGGGAAACTATTTGGATTTTCTATAAGAAAGCCACAGGAATCCAAGAAACATTGAAGGAGAGTATTATTAAGTATCTGTTCTATAAGAATAAAGAATAGAGGGGGCGATAATGGAACCAAAGTGTCAGGTGTGGACCACTTCCAAGAGAAATGTGTTAAGACTCATTCTTTATAGACAGAATGCTATGACCTCCTCATAAATGGCGTGAGTATCATCCTCTCACAATATTACACATAAAAATAAACTTTCTAACCTAGAGAGGTTGCCCAAATATGGTGATCTTTTTATTCTCTTACTAGTTGCTCCAAATTGCATAAATGATAGTCTAGGTTTTAATGGAACCCAGAGGAATCATAGTTTTGACTGGACCAGTCCTAGTTGACGCCCTGGTCTCTGCATATTTATTCAAAGCACTCCTCTCATGTTCAAAGGTGCGTCCCTTTACTGTTACATGTGTCAAATATAACAGTCAAGAACTGTCTTTATGGCCCATCCAATGAGTAGCAATGTTAAGAAATCACTGATTAGATCCTAAGTTATCTACAGGGGTTGTTCTCAATCTTTAGCATGCACCACAATCATTAAAATGCAAATTACCAGACCCCAACCCTAGGGTTTCTGATTTTGTAGGTCATGGGTAAGGTCTAAGATTTTGTATTTCTAACAATTTCTCGGGTGATGCTGATTCCCTAGACACACTTTGAGACCCACCAACTCTTCCTCTTGTTGGGTAGTATTTTAAAGATGAGGGAAAAGACTTAAGGATAAACCAAACAGTTAAAAGAAAACCAGATAAGGGCTGGTGGTATAGCTCATTGAAAAGTGCTTGCCTAGCATGCACGAAGTCCTGGGTTTGATCCCCAGCACTGCATTAAATAATGAAGAAAACTGCCGGGCATGGTGGTGCATGCTTGTAATCCTAGTACTTGGGAGGCTGAGACTGGAGGATCTGGGTTCGCAGCCAGCCTCAGCTACTTAGTGAGGCCCTCCGCAACTTAATGATACCCTGTTGCAAAATAATGAATAAAAATAGGGCTGGGGTGTATCCCAGAGGTAGAATGCCCCTGGGTTCAATCCCCGGTACCACACACAAAAAAAAAAATGAAGAAAACTAGATAAAATGACTTGATGTCATTATTTCATTATTTATTATTATATATTAGCTGGTAAGCTGGCCGACTGCAAACACAGTACAATCAGATGGAAACAGGTAACTCTCTGTGATAACCACGTGGTGGGCCCTTCCCTGAACTATTCTTTGTAATTTTGAGGTTTGGTGACCATTCATTAAACAATTTGCTCTCAAGGAGAAAAAAATATTTTTTTCTAAAGGAAAAATTTCAGTTGCCTTTAAGCAGACTTACTCATTTTTTTGTGTGAAACAAATGTAAAAATATTCAGTGAAGTTCAAAGAGGAACAGATGCATTTACTAAAACAGCTTTTAATTCCACTTTTGTTGTTGCATTTAGCTCTGGGGTTAAAACATTTCTGAGGATTTTTTCCCCTCTAGGTTCTTACGTGTAGTATTTTCTATTGTAGACATTGCATATGTGTCATCTATTTTTCCTTGAGTTTTGCAAATAGATGTGTTTTTCTTAATTCTCCTCCTGATAAATCATGTATAGTGAAGATAAATGTAATGATCATGTTTGTGAAATCCTGTCAAGATATTAGACAGAACTTGCAGGAAAACTGTTCTGATTTACATTTTAGGAAGAAATTGATCAAGTTGTAGATTACCTGAAACAATTACTGAGCCAAATTATTATTGTTTATGATTAAAACACAGAATGTGTCATTTGAACCTCCGCAGGATTTGGAGATCCAAAGTCCTTTTTTTTTTTTTTTTTTTTTTTTGCGGTACCGGGTATTGAA
This sequence comes from Glis glis, assembly GCA_004027185.1. Classification (NCBI taxonomy): domain Eukaryota; kingdom Metazoa; phylum Chordata; class Mammalia; order Rodentia; family Gliridae; genus Glis; species Glis glis. The sequence continues at coordinate 8,778 of PVJS01047162.1, forward strand.
CCCAGGGGTGTTCTACCTCCGAACTACACCCACAGCCCTATTTTTTATACTTTATTTTGAAACCGGGTCTCACAAGTTGCAAGGACCTCACTAAGTAGCTGAGGCTGGCCACGAACCCGGATCCTCCAGTCTCCGCCTCCCAAGTACTGGGATTATAAGCATGGGCCACCACGCCTGGCCCAAAGTCCTCTCTTGAGGTTGGCTGTAGAAGAGGAGTCAATGGGATCCAGACAAGCTTCCATGCACAGTATGGGCAGCCCCTCTGTTACAGATTAACCAAAAGATTCAGATCTACTCTTTTCTCTTGGCCGCCCTGGGTCTGGGGCCATTGCTGACTATTCAGGATTTCCCACATAGGTATTTGAAAGATAAATTGTCTTTTGTTGTTGTTGTTTTTGTTGTTGTTAATTTTGGGGGATTTTAAAAGGCAAGATGATCTTAATGTAAACAGGCTTTTCATTATCAAAATTGAGGACTGTGATATCCAAAACACTTATGTAAAAACAAAATAACTGAAAAACTCAGAAAGAGGTAGTATTAAACCAGCAGTCTAGCAAAGTAAAAATCCATATGGTAATACACACAAAGGTCAAGAGACTTTTAAGATCAGGGGTGTCTTTGACGTATCTTCCGATGTGTGATTTGGATCGATGATTTAATCTAAACTATCTTTATGGCTTCCTTCCTCTCTGTTAATCAGGGGTACTTGTCCAGTGGTGTGTTAGTTAATGCTTAACAACTGGTCCTGGTGGGGTCTGGAAAACCCTGAGTATAGCATCTGCCTATTTCCCTTGTGTAAATGCTACCACCATGGCTGGTTTCAAGGCACCAGCATGGCATCAACGAAGGCAGAGTTGGGAAGAGATGTGCACAATTGGCTCTCGCAGACGGCATGACTCAGTCCTCTTCTTTGGGAAAACAGCTGTGGGGTTCTGGTACAGTAATCCATTTTAGGGGTTGAATTTTCCAATCCATTTGATCACATTAACCATGCTAGTCAAATATTTTAGGCTCTGTGAATGCAGTCTTATCCTCCAGGAGAAGGCGTTGTCTGTCGTGTGCATTTGCAAACACTTCCAGGGGTCTTCGCAGTCCCCTTTGCTCACATCGGGGTGCTACCTCCGCTGCCCCTTGCTGCAGCCATCACCCATGCCACTGAATCCCCGAAGTGGTCTCCAAATGGGAGTCTCTGCCATTGTCTGTTCTCCTTGCCGTAGACAAAGGGTTCTATTTTATTTTATTTTTGTGTATGCATATGGGCGTATGTAGGGATGGATGGATGTGTGGATATGCATATGTATTTTTCCTATAAACCAAAAGGGGCCATTCCTCTGTTTAAAACCCTACCATGGACCATGTTGTTGCAGGACATAGATGATCCATGTCCACTTCCGGTACCTAATCTCTTGCCATTCCTTCCTCCTGCAACACTCCAGTCCCCCCCGGCCTCCTTCCGGTTCCCTCAGCATGCCGGCTCTGTTCTCGGCCTCCAGGCCTGTGCATTACGCCTCTGTTTTGTTTTGGGTCTCTTTTGTATATTTTCTTGGTGCATTATAATTATACATCATACTCTTACTGCTCCCTGACTGAACTCTGACCTCCAACCTGTACAAGCTGTCTCCTTCCTGTCAGTCAAGCATCACTTCCCTAGAACAGCCTTCATGACTCACCCAACCTACAATAATCCTCTTCTCCCAAGATCATCTTTCAAACCACCATTTTTGTTGCTATACTTATCTTTATGTGGAATTATTTTCTTTTCATTAACTTTGTTATCATCTCCACACCCTTCATTCCCCTGCCATTAAAATGTCATCTCCATGAAAGCATGGGCCCTCTATGAGCTTCTCACTGCTCTGCCCAGTCCCTAGGGCAGTATGTAGCACACAGTAGGTGCTCATTAAACATACGCTGAAGGAGGAGACTGGAGTCTTTTGCTTTAGTGAAGAACTAAGAATTTTTACTTACTAATAATATGTCCTAGAGAAAAATTCCGTTTACTCTGCTCATCTGTATTCATTTGTGCCATATACAGCAACACCTTGATCATTCGTCCATTTTTCCAAAAAAACACAATTTCAGTTGTCATGATGTCCAAGGTTCTATAAAATGGAAGATGCAAGAAAAATCAGAAACAGATCCTATAAGGGCTTATAAAACTGAATAGCTCACAGGTTTATCACCTAGGTAATTCATGACCACACAATTAATGATATCATAATTATTATGTAAGTATATATTGTTAAATATAATTATTGTATAAGAATTAAGCTGGGCGTGGTGGTGCTTGCTTGTAAACCTAATCTTGGGAGGCTCAGACAGGAGGATCTCAGGTTTGAGATCAATCTCAGCAACTTAGCAAGACCCTGTTTCAAAATAAAAAGTAAAATTGGGATGGGAGTATAGCTCAGGGGTAGAATACCCCTGGGTTCAATTCCCAGTACCAAAAAGAAAAATTAATTAATTTAATTTCATTATCAGCTGGGCGTGGTGGCGCACGCTTGTAATCCCAGTACTTGGGAGGCTGACACCGGAGGATCCAGGTTCCCGGCCAGCCTCAGCTACTTAGTGAGACCCTCCACAACTTAGTAAGACCCTGTTTCAAAATAAAGAAAAGAATAGGGCTGGGGGTGTAGCTCGGAGGTAGAATGCCCCTGGGTTTAATCCCCAGTACTGCAAAAAAAAATTAATTAATTAAATTAAATAAATTATCCTGGTATGGTAGCACATGCCTATAATCCCAGTATTTGGGAGGCTGAGATAGGAGGATTACAGGTTCGTGACCAACCTCAGCAACCTAGTGAGACTCTCAGCATCCTAGCAAGACCCTGTTTCAAAAAACAAAAAATAAAAAGGACTGGGGTATAGCTCAGAGGTAGAATGTCCGTGGGTTCAATCCCCAGTACCAAAAAAAATTTTTAAAGAGTTAAATTATCTGTATGAATCAGCCATTCTAGTTTATTACCTTCATTTTAGGTAAGATTGGCCAGTGTTGAGATAGGGTTTGGCCCCATCGGTCCCTGGCACTTGTGCTGGTTGGGTTTCTATACCATAAACAATAGCAACGGACTGGCTCTCATAGGGACAAATAGAAGTTGTGGAAGGAATGCACAGAATTAAGAGGAAAGTGGAAACCAGGCTCAAGATGGGCAGAACCCAAGAGAAATGAGCCACCCAGAAGGTCCCCCTGGGGACATCCTGGCTAGAGGAAGAATATGCCGTCATGGCTGATGTGTGCTGGAATTTGGCCCCAGCCTGGGCAGCGTGACCACAGACAGAAGCCACCAACACAGCCGTCATGGATAGAAGGAATTCTCTACCACCCCTGCTCCTTGGCATGGATTCTGAGGCAGGAGTCTCTGATGAGCCCCATCTAGCTCCTGGGACTGAGCTCTGGCTTGCACTGGGTGGCAGACAGAGAACCAGCCCTTCCCGTGTCGGGGTGGGAGGCCAGAGCCCACCTCCCCCCAAGACCCCGCGGTGACAGTTTGCTCACACACAGGGAGGGGCTCAGATTCTGGGCAGACGGAAGTTGAACACGTGCCCACCCGAGTGTTGAACTCTGATCAATACGCCTTGCCCCCGTCTCATCGTGAGGCATTTCCATTTGTTTTCTATCCCAGTGAGACTGTGAATGTCCCTACTTCAGATTATTTGCAGAAGGAAATGATTATTTATGTTCTTTTTATAAAGAGGCCAAGAGATAGTAATTTGAGGGGTTAAAATAGGCAAATTAATAAATAATGAGATAAGAAAAGGTTAAAATCCCAAGGAGAAAAATCTACATTCAGAGGAGTCCCATCATGGCACCATCAGGCGCTCCCCCAGGCCCCAGCCCTTTGACTGAGTGGGGGACACAGCTGGGCTTTGTAGAAATGAGCAGGCCAGTGGCCCCCACACCTGGGGGACCACGCTCACCAGGGAGACTTCCATCTAAACAATGTTCAAAACACTTCAGCCGGGCGTGGTGGCGCACGCTTGTAATCCCAGTACTTTGGGAGGCGGAGACCGGAGGATCCGGGTTCGCGGCCAGCCTCAGCTCTCTCGTGCGCTCTCTCTCTCTCTCTCTCTCTCTCTCTCTCTCTCTACTTAGTGAGGTCCTCCACAACTTCGTGAGACCCGGTTTCAAAATAAAGTATAAAAAATAGGGCCGGGGGTGTAGCGCGGAGGTAGAACGCCCCTGGGTTCAATCCCCGGTACCACAAAGAAAAACCACTCACATGCATAATATAAACTCAATATTTAAACTTTTATTTTTAGGTCCCAGGGGCAACAACCCTAGCGCATTTTTTAAATTTAAATTTATTTTGAAACGGTATAAGTTGCCAAGGGTCTCACTAAATTGCTGAGGCTGGCCTTGAACCCTTTTTTTTTTTTGATCTCTGAACTACACCCCAGCTCCTTTTTTTATTTGTGTATCAATCCTGTCTCTGCCTCCCAAGTACTGGAATTACGGGTGTGCGCCACTACTCCTGGCTTGAACATTTAGGTTTTAAAAGTACATCAAGATGTCAGGATCACACTTCAGAGAAATTTATTTCTTTACAAAATCTTTCAATACAGATGGACTTTAGATAATTTACACATCTCAAATTTCTCAATCCACACAAATTTGGTAATCCGTCACATTTGCAGGACCACACCCATTGCAAGAAAAAAGATACAAGGAAATAAAATAACACAATAAATAGGGAGACACAGAAAGAAAGACAGTTTATATGGGCTGGAAAATGAATCTTGGAGTCCTATAACATGTTGTTTTTCTGGCAGAACAAAATTTACTCTTGTTCCCTCCCTCTTTTTAGAACGAATTACTGCCGGGCATGGTGGCACACACTTGTAATCTCAGTACTTGGGAGGCTGAGACAGGAGGATTGCTGGTTCGCCACCAGTCCCAGCAAGTTAGCGAGACCCTCACCAACTTAGTGAGACCCTGTTTCAAAATAAAATAGGGCTGGGGGTGTATCTCGGAAATAGAATGCCCTGAGTTCAATCCCCAGGACCACCACCCAAAAAAAAGAAGAATGAATTACCAAGGGTTTTATTTATGTGTCAATCCAGGAATGGTGTTTCGATTTCAAAGAACACAACTGCATCCATTCTCTCTCACCTGCAGTCCCTAACTTTGTCAAGAGCATTTTTTTCCAACCATCTTTCCTTCCCCCATGAACCCAGAGCTTGCATCTGAGCCCGTAAGAGAGGCAGCTCTTTTTGGTACTGGGGATTGAACCCAGGGCCATTTGACCTCTGAACGACTACACCCCCAGCTCCTTTTTTATTTGTTATTTTGAAACAGGGTCTCGCTTAGCTGCTGAGGCTGGCCTTGAATCTGTAATCCTCCTGGCTCAGCCTCCCAAGTACTGGGATTACAGGTGTGCCCACCACGCCCAGCTGAGAGGCAGCTTTTTTTGTCCCTCATCTCAAGCAATGCTTATTGTCTGGGGGGCAGAAAGGTGTTCACTAGGGACCCAGACCCCCATATTGTCGGTGTCTCATCGTTTTTAGATCATGCCTAACCTGCCTTCCATGTTACAATGTTGGTACAAGGCTAGGAAACCCGCCCAGACTCCACTGAAATTGAGCAGAGACTGGGCTGGAGTACAGTAGGCACCCACTAACCTAAAATGACGGCTTCGACTTCAAAAGAAATGTTCCAGCTTATTTTTCTATGTCTGAAGTTCCAGGAAAGCAGGATGGTGTCTTTCCCTCAGGGACCTTCCAGTAAGTAGGTGGTAGTCGCTAGTGTTCCTGCTGAGACCCATTTCTGCTGACATCTTCAGACCAGAAGTGCAAAGAGAAAAATGCAGTAGGTCATACTGAGGCTTTGGGGAAATGGTTATGCTCTTCAGCCCAGGAGGCTTTGCAAATGAATTTTTGGAATGCAAAAATGCAATATAAACATAAAACCTAGAAGAGGATAGTAACCAAGAAAGCCCTAGGTAATGCTCTTGTGACAGTAAACCTGAGCCTAGTGACACAGTCTGGGAGCAGAGGCGATGGTCTATACTGAGTGGTTTATTGACTCTGGCAGTGCGTGGTGCATTCAGCGTGCAGCCTCTCACTAGCCGTACGTGAGAGCCCTCTGCAGAGCTGCAGTGAACGCCAGTGTGGGTGCGTTTCCCTCACAACCTTCACAGGCATCTGGGCCGCAACGCTTAGGTGGTTTGCGTTTCTGATTCTCAATAAGTAAACCTCTAGCATATCCCAGAAAAAGTAACCCCAGGGGTTCGGGTTACAGTAGTCTCTGTTGGGAGACTCCCTGTAGTCTTTGTTTTCTTTGGCAAGTTCAGAAGCTAAGCCTTGACGTCTCCGTTAGACATGGAGAGTTAGTCCAATGCAGTCAAAGGACTGCAAGATCTCCAGTGGAACAGGATGGAGGCCAGAGCCTGGCTTTGCCACTTACACACCTTCGTGACAGTGGCCAAGTAATACTTCTCTTCTTGCCCCAGCATTGTTTTCTGTAAAATGGGATGGTGGCAGTCCCTATTTTATAGAGGTGTTGTGGGTATTGGTCAGAGCATGGCTAAAGTGCCCTGGGAATCTATTACTATGGTGTAGAATGATAGTCCTTGCTTTCTCTTTAGCTTACCTAAAGGCCAGTGTGTGTGTGTGTGTGTGTGTGTTTGTGTGTGTGTGTGTGTGTTTGTGTGTGTGTGTGTGTGTGTGTTTTTGCGGTACCGGGGATTGAACACAGGGGCGTTCTACCTCCGCGCTACACCCCCGGCCCTAGTTTTTATACTTTATTTTGAAACCGGGT